>NW_023591180.1:79472-103832 GCF_014843425.1 Jatropha curcas | reverse complement strand
AACATTGAACTTAAGGCAAAGAAGTTTTAGACTTTTTTAATTGGTCACCTTTTTTTTTTTTTTTTAAATTGAGATAATAAAGATAATGAAAGATAATCGAAATGCAAGTCATCCATACGTAAAAGACCACAATGTCTTCATTGTGGGAAGGAGGAAATTGCAAAGAAAAAACAAAAACATGGCAAGAAACACTCAAAACAATACTAAAAATAAAAAATAAAAAAGCAAAATTAAAGAGAAAAATAGACAAACCTTAGGCCTCGGGAATTGGAGGCGATGGAGTGAAGGTGATATTTTGATGGTTGGGAAATATTTTCATCACTTCCGTTCCATCCGTTCGTGGTTTTTTGGGATTGTATTGCAGTCTTTTTGGTTCCTGTCAGAACAGTAACCTGTAAGGTTCTGCGATTGCTGTAAAGCTTTCCACTTTACCCAACACTTGCTTCATCCGGCTCTTCTCTTCTTCTTCTCGCAATCGAGGAAGATTGATTGTGACGGTGCTTTGGCCCTTCCGCTTGTCTTTTGTGTTTGTGGCATTCAAGGTTCCTTTCATTACGATTCGCTTTGCACCGATCTTTGTTTCCCATGGCTTCCAATGATAAAGACTGTTGCTTGGCCAGTTTTTACTTCTTCAACCAAACCTATCTTTTCAGAATGTGCCATTCCATTTTCTAGATTGTCTGTTTGGTATGAGGGCTGAATAAGGTCGGAATCGGCATTCGCAGCCAATATTGCCAAGAATTAGCGCCAAATACCCCACTCCTAAAGTAACTTTGCACTTTGATGACGAGGAGGCGTTGTATATATGTATCAAGTATTATTCCTGCAACGTACACTCAGTTTTCCCTGCAAAAATACAGTCCAACACAAACAAGTCTTCTTGTTTGCTGGAGGCTTCCACCGTCAAACAAGGCATTAACACAAACCTTCTGCAAGGTATAATAACTTCATCTAATTTATCCATTATTTCCGCATTTGGAGTAAAGATTGATCTGTCCGTTAGTTATTTCCAAACGGAAGATGCATTCTTCCTTTCTAGTTAGGACCAGTCCACTTTTGAGGGAATTCCTAACCATTCATGGCCATTTTACCATTCCACGTTATCTTTCCATCCACTCTAAATTTGTGGCATTTCTATCTCCACCCAAATTCAATAGTAGTCAATAACTTAAACTTAATTAGCATTTTCAGGGAATTTGTATTGACTAAATATTTCAAAAATTTAGAGTTTTCAAAATAATTCTTGCACTTTTCTCCCAAAATTGCCAGTTAGGTCTGTAAAAAGGGTTGGTCAAAGAAGTTACATACCTGTGAAAGTTTGCACTTGGCAAGACGTGTGTGCGTTGCCCTTCCTCCATAGTATATATGGGGAAGGAGCCTTATATCTGGTGGCCAAATCTTTCGTGCTGGTTCGCAGAGGAGGGGAAGATCCTCCTTGGGTTCTTACCTGAGCTTTTTGTCTTGAATGGCATGGTGTGATGTGTTGGATGGAGATATTGTCGTTCAAGATACTCAGAAAAGGGGTTGCTTGGGAAATTGGTCTTTGGTTAGTGACAGGTTTGGGGTTTGTAAAAGAGGAATTGAATTTTCTTATATAGAGGAATTTAGGAAGGATAGGGTTTGAGTAGTTAATGGGGAGTGAAAAGGAAGAGTTTTGATTGGGATTTGAAAGGTTACTTTAAGTTTTTTAAATAATTAATATAACATTATAATCAAACAGTATATTTACAGTAGTTAATGAAATTTATTCTACCTAATGAAAATGATTTAAAATTGTTACTGTGGTGGATTCCTCAATCCTATTACCAAATAAGCTTAAGTTTGCATTACACGAATGTAGACCATTAGGTTCTTCATTCTAATGCTCTATGTTCTGCAACTTTTTGATTACTCAAATGGTCACTCCATTGGACTTCAGCTTTTTCTGGAATAAGCGCGTAGGTCTTGAATTGAACAATAACCTTGGTCTGCCTTCTTAAATGATTTGATTCGAATTTGATTAATATGCATTTCTTTAGTTCTTCTCCTTGTAATAATTGGCATTTTCATATGCTATTAATACTGATCTACAAGGTTTATTAAACTTGAAGTTTCCTTTTGTAACCAGCCTTTGCTTAAATTCAAAAATTTAAAGGACTTTATTGCCCAATATGCTTTATATTCAATTCTAGGGTTAGGTGACATGCCTTACCATAATTAGACGATATGGAGGACATCCCAATTGGTTTTTAATGCCGTTCTATAGGCTAGAGTGCATCATCGAGTTTAAGCGGACCAATCATATTCGTGATGATTGACAGTTTATTTTCCAAAATCCTTAAGCTCTCGGTTTGTGAAATTTCCAATGACCCACAAGGTTTGTGTTTATGATATGGAGTGATAACCTTGTGATTTGTACTCCATATCCTCAAAAGGCTTTCAAACGATTATTTAAAAGTGCGTGACTCGTCACTTATGATTGCTCTTTGGAACCCCAAATTTGGTAATAATGCTTAAGAGATTTGACCACTGATATTGGGCTTGTTTGTGGCACAAGCTTCTGTGCTATTCCAACCAACTTGGAAATAGTAACAGCTACTAAGATATAACCTACCTTGTGAAATAGGGGAATGGTCCATGAAGTCGATTCCCCATACATTCAAATTCTCTACCTTCGAGTATGTATGGATAAAGGCATTTCATCTTTTATCGACTTAATTGTTTGCCAACCCGTTGACACCTGTTCCACAATGAGAGCAAAATATACGAGCATCGTGGAATAAAGTGGGCCAATAAAAGCCACTTTCCAAAACCTTTTGAAGCCAGTTCTATTTTATGCTCCATTTGATGGCCCTCCATAATGGACTTGAATGACAATGCATAAGTATCTTGTTATTCTGTTTCCCACTTACACATCTTCTCATCATACCGTCCATACATATCATTAAACAAGAATGGTTTCATCCCATAAGAAATTTTTAGCAATTGCATAGAACTTCTTCTTTCGTCTGCATAAGTATATCTGTAGGTATTGATTTAGAAGCTAAGGAAATTTGCAATGTCAGATACCAAAGGTTCTTGTGAATGTTGTACTAACATTTAATTTCTTCATCTTGGAAAATTTTCATTTATAATTGTAGTTTCTCCTTATTGGTCCTTCTTCATTTTTCTAGACGTGATAAATGATTCTGCCAACTAAATTTTTTCAGAACCCTTTTGTCTTAATTTCAATGTCCAAATTCCTTTTGCAATACTATACCCATCGAATTAAGACGTTGGTTTTGATACTTTTTTATCAAACAGGTATTTTCAATGCAGAATTGATCCAGTATAGATTATGGGGATTTTGCTGCCTTAACAAGTATGATTTTGGAATTTATTCACATGCATACACCACAGCCACATTTCCTTCTCGTAGCTTGTATAAGTTCATGGTACTAGTTAGAACATGGCTTAGCATTAGTATATCACTGCACTTTTTCTCATGTCTTTGGCCTAAACACAAACCAACAGCAACATCACTAGCATCACACATTATTTCAAATGTGGTATCCCCAAATTTGGGTTTGCTAATAACAGGTGCATTATAATGCCTTCTATTAATTTTAAAAGCCTCTTAAACCATTCTGAGAGAAAATCAAAAAGATGATCTTTAAAAGTTAAAGGGTTAGTTTAGAGGTTTTAGCAATTTATAGAAAAATTTTTCTATAAATCTTCTACTTAAAATCCTGCATGGCCTAGAAAAGATCTTATCACCTTTTAACCGCAGTAGGAGAGGTTAACTTTTTCTATAGTCTCATCTTTTCCTATCTGTCTGGATTCCTTCTCTACTATTTTGTGCCCTAAACACATGCCCTCATCAAAACATAAAGTGGCATTTCTCCCATTCAAAACCAAGTTAGCACTTTACATCTTGATAATACAAGGATCTTAGATTTTTCAACACCTTTCAAAATTGAATCACCATACACAGGAAAGTCATCCATAAAGGGACTCCATAATTTCTTTTATGTAGTCATTAAAATCGCGGTCATTGCCGTTGAAAAATGTTGGGCAGGTGCCATTGCATAATCCAAAAGGCATGCGTCTATACGCAATGTACCAAATGGAACAAAGTAATGTGGGTTTTTCTCTTGGTCATTCGGCAAAGATATAATCTGAAAATATTCCCGTATTCCATCAAGCAAAACAATAGAGATGACCATCAATTCTTCTAAATTTAGAATCTTATCGAATGTAATGGAAAATATGATCTTTTTCTGGGTGGCGAATTAAGTTTTCTATAATCAATACTACCTACATACTGGTAGTGGTATCCTAGTTAGAGAAATTAGTTCACCCCATTTTCATTTCTTTACTTACAGTCATTCCTCCCTTATTTAGGTACACATTTTGAATGTACTAAACCCATTGGCTATCCGAAATTTGGTATATTTTCCTGATCTAGTAACTTGATAATTTCCTTTCTTCACTACTTCTTATTTCATTAACTAGGATTAAGTCATCCTTTGTCTTTCTCTATAGTATATGTCATCCTCAAGATTGATGTAATTGCATGACTCGGATTCTGGACTTATCCCCTTAGGTAAGAAATTTGCCATCCTATACTCTTCATCCTATTTCTAACAATTCTTTAATAAAATCATTTCTCTTGATTACAGTTAATTTGTTTAGGAAATAATTATAGGAAGTGTGTGATCTTTACCTAAGAAAAGCAATATCGCAAAATCGACTTGGCTAACCTCTTTAAGGTTATTTTCTATTTTTGGTAGGAGATTCAATTGATGAGGTGGGTAAAGGTTATTGCTCCTAGTAACAGTTTCAGGTTCCTTAAATTTATAACTCCTCTTCTTTCAATATTGACATTTTCTTCCTTCAAATTTTTCATTACCTTCCAAGGTAAATATTTCTTTGCATATGCATGCATCAACTTATGTTCAAATTCTCATTGCAATTTCCATCATCCATTAGGACTATTTTCATAGCATTATCTATATTGAAATCAATGACATCATCACCTATTCCTAAGGACTTTCAATTTTCTTCTGAAACATTCAATTAATGCTCTCACCTGTGTTCATTAAAATGGTCTTCCTAAAATAAGAGGGCAATTTTTATCATAACAAAGTCAAGTTATGACGAAATCAGTTGGAAAAATAAATTTGTTAACCTTAACCAAGATACATCTTCCAATGATACCATAGGGTCTAATGTAGTTCTGGTCAGCAAGTTGTAAAACCATATTAGTTCTTTTAAACTTCATCACTCTTCAGTTCCCAATTTCTTTAAAAGAGAGATAATTGGGCATTCAAATTAATACTTGCTCTAAATCACATAGACATTAGAAAATCTACTATTACCTAATTAGCATGGTATAGTGAAACCCCTGGATCTTTTTGAGATTTAGTAGGTAACTTACTTGAGAATTATTGGAAAGCTTAACAATCCTCAAGTTTTAGACGTGACCTGTCGAACACCCCAATCTTTCCAACTCCGTTTCTTTTTCTGGAGGGGATCAAATCTCTTAAAAGGGAATTTAAGGAACTTACCGTAGTTTGGAATTTGTGTGATAGCTTCCATGAGCGACATGTTGATATGCAAATTTTTCAGTTTATCAATAAAATTTAAGAACTGTTTATCTTGCTCCTGCTTCTTGAGCCTTTGCGGAAAAGGTGGCCTAGATTGATAAGTTTTAACGTTGTCCTTTTCTTTTTCCTTTCCTTTTTCTTGTCCTCTTGATCCTGCACTATTTACTTCAATGCTCGGTTCACAAACTGGCTCCACAGTTGCATTATTCAAAATATTAACATCAGTACCCGAAGGAACTATTTTATCTACTTATCTACTATTTTTCCACTTCGTAAGGCAATGGCACTTACATTCTCCCTAGGATTCTTTTCTGTATTACTAGGAAGATTCCCCACTTCACGTGATGAAATGGCACTTGCAAGCTGCCCTACTTGTACCTCCAAATTATGTATGGATGATGAATGATTTTTGAATAACTTGTCAAACTCTGATTCTAACCATTTAAAACTATCATCTTGACTACTCATCTTTTGGTTGAATCCTTCTAGAAATTTATCAAGCTTATTAGTCAATTGTCCCAGCCTATCTTGAGATTGACTAACCTGATTGCCCCTTTCCTGATTATCATGATTTCTCCAAATTTCTCCAAAGGAATTATGATAATTACGATTTTTAGTATTATAAAGTATGTGAGTATGGAACCACGAACTGTCCTTGGACATAATTCCACTTGCTCCTCCATAACCCGGATGCCTTTATAATTACATTCCATTTGACACATGCCCATTTTTGACCGCAATTTGTCACAAATAAGAGGTGTTGATTTACTTATGTTTAAGTTATCAATTTTAATAAGACAAAGCAGAAATCTGTGCTTGCATCATAGTTAAAGATCTAATTCCCAAAATGGCACTTTCTTTACTGAATTCTTTTTGGAAGAAGATGAAGATCATTATTAGTAGAAGAATGACTTACCTGGCCCTTTTTTCAGTTGGCCATATGCTATTATTGTTGGCCATCTCTTCTAGTAGCTCAATTGCATCATTAGTAGTCTTCTTCATTAATGATCCTCCTGCCATGGCATTTATAGTTCCTCTTGTAGAAGGTGTCACCCCATTGTAGAAGGTTTGAATCAATATATCATTGTAGAAGGTTTGAATCAATATATTTTGGGGAAGGCCATGGTGTGGGCAAACTCGTTGGAGCTCTTTATAGCAATCCCATGCCTCATATAGGGGCTCATTTTCATGCTGGGTAAATGAGGTTATTTCTTTGATAAGCCTAGCGGTTTTTGCTAGTGGGAAATACTTTGATAGGAAGGCTTGGGCTAGTTCTTCCCAAGTAGTGATAGAGTTTGGTGGTAATGAATTCAACCAAGCTTTTGCCTTGTCTTTCAATGTGAAAGGACATAGACGTAACTTGATGGCATCTGCTGGTACCGAATTCATCTTGAATGTATCACAGATTTCAAGAAAACTGGCTACATGTGAGTTAGGATCCTCATTTGGTAATCCGTAGAACTGAACACTATTTTGGAGCATTTGTAATAAAGCCGGTTTAATCTCAAACTGGTTAGCATTTACATCTCAACCTGGTTAGCATTTACCCGGTGGATCGTAACTACTCCCCTTTTGTGAACCCATTTTAAACTTGAGTCACAAAGTCCATCAACCTCCTGTGGCGGATTTCATCAACCCCATGATTCTTGAATTTTCTTCTTTTCTTCTCTTTTTTCGTTGTTGAAGAGAAATTGTTCAATCTCAGGTTGATAATCCTCCAATTCATCAACTGTTTGAAAAGATCTGGTACTTGGCATATGAGTTATGTAAACTGTGTGTTCCTGCAATTTTTGAATCAACCTTAAGTATGTATCATTATTAAAATAAACTGCAAAATCACATATAAAGAATATTTTCGTTAAATGACAGAACACCGTTCCCGCCCCCCCAAACGGGCGCCAAAACTTGTTTGCATCTCTTTTGAGTTCCCCTGCAAGGTATAACGGATTCGCAACGTAGTAATAAAAGAATGATCCACCGAAGAACGGGTTTGAGTCCATGCTACTTTATTCTTAAGTGATGTGTTTTACAGAAATAAATAACAGAAGTGATTATTTTTCTATTTTGGCTAAGGATAATGTTTAATTTAAATTAAAAAGACAAGTGTACAGTCAAATACTTAGTATAAATTAATCCATAAAGGACAAGTGTGTAGTAAAAATACTTAGAATAATTAAATCATGCACAGGGTTTGTCTCTTTTCTATTCAAAAGCTTGTAATATACAATAAAGAATTCTTTAATTATTAGGTATAATATAATTCACTTTTCAGTATAGAATTATACTTTCTATTATAATGTATTTCTACATATAACATCCTATCTTGTTGAATATTAACTAATTCTTATTCTTGAATTATTTCCAATAAAGACAGTTTAACTTCAACAAGAAATAAGTGAAATATTCCATATGCAAATTCAATTCAATTGAATTAGAAATCTCTTTGATCTTTACTAAACTTATTTCCTTTCTGAGAATATAATCTAAGTAACTTTGATTAAACAAAGACAAAAGATAACTTAAGAATTTTTTTTGAATACTACCATTAATATGTTGCTTTGCATAGAAGAGTTTATGAAGACACATACAAATAAAGTCTATAAAACAAGAGAAAGAATGAATCTAACTCAAAGCCCTCCGGAGGGCGTCACACCATCGAGGAACTTCTTTGGTGTTTTCTTGGCACAATCAAATAACAGTGACTTTCGTCAATCTTGCTCTATAGTTACTAACTAACACACTTCCTCCTAATACAATCCTAAGTGTTTTTGTGAATCTAATCTGAATAAGAATATTCTGGTATCTCTCTGTCCTCTTTTTCTTGCTTCACTTTGATTGCTTATTTATAAAGGAGGAGAGTTGATGGTGGTGTTGGTAGTGATTTGGTTGGCCAAGAGGTGGCTTTGAGGTGACTTCTCTTGGGAGGAGTCCCGACGCCTTGCATGGAAAAGATTGATTCTCTGATGAAAAGGCACAATCACGTCTCCTGGAAATCTCGACTCGCGCCTCGCCTGGTGAAAGGTCGCGCTCAGCGACTTATGCTCCCAAATGTTCTGCCTCTCAAAGAGTTCTTGTTCGCGCTCGCGGCATATGGAAGGCGCGCTCGCCGATTTCGGCTGGCAGCTTTAAATGCCTCTCAAAGGTGCTTTTCTTGCTCCCGTGCAAGATGGAAGGCGCGTCGCGTTCTTCTGGTCCCAATTGGTTTCTGACTTCTGACACTCAGATCTGCTTGTCGCGCTCGCGTATGTGAATGTTGCGCTCGCGACTAGCTTTTCTGGGTGTAGGTTGCGCGCGCAACTTCTAGGAGCGCTCGCGATGTGGGCGTTTTTCTTTGTTGCGAATTTGCTTGGCGGCACGAAGGCTGGATCAAGGAATTCTCTCATCTTTTTAACTTGTTTTGGCCCTATTTTTATATAGAACAAGTCTTTGCTCCAACTTTGTTTCTGCAATTCACTTTGAAACAAAACAACACGAACAAACGTAAAATGTACAAAAACAATCATGCATTCATGCAATTTATATTGAAATAACACAACAAGATTTGCCCGCTTTGCGAGGCTATCAGGCTATCAACAATTAAAATTAAATTAATCAACTAATAGATAATGCCAGATAGAATAAAGTTGAAGTCAGAAATCCCTAGTAGCTTTTAAATCCTTGAATTTCTTTTCAACAATTATTGCTTGAGTTCTTTTTTAAATCAGCTTTATTTTTATTTCTTTTATTTTTAGTATTATTCTCCTTATTGTCATTTAAATGAATAAGTAGGTTTAAAACAATTTTGGTAACTTGAATACAATCCTCTGTAGGAACGATATTCTACTCACTCTTTTGATTCTTGTTTGCGATTTCGTGCACTTTTTGCCGAAAAGCATATCATTCTTATGAATTATATAGACCCTCAACTTACTACCATCATACATTACCATCCATACAATTGGGATTACCAACTGCAAATTGTATAAACGATTCCAATCCTTGCAAGAATTCTTTTCTTAATATTCCATTGACCTCGTACCTCTGGTACATCCAATCTCAATTAGTCTGCATTTTTTAACTAATGAACACTTTGTTTATAAAGGATAAATTATGTAATTGCATTAGTCCTAAATCATCCTTTAAACATACCAGAAGTCATGTTCCATTTACATTTGATATGAACCTAGCACATTCAGAAATGTCTCTACTCAGTAGTCAATACGAAACAACTTCTTACACAATGCACTAGCTGGAATTTCAACAACATCTCCCCATAGTTCTCCAAATGCACATTGTGGCTTGATTAATTCCACAATAGCATCCGAAGAACACAATAAGGAGATACAACAGAAATTAAAGATAATTGCATATGTATAAGATTGTCGTTTCATTCTCTGACTACCGACAGACGTTTCCAAACTATCCTACTTGGACAATTCATGTATTCTCTTCCATATGGATGAGAAATACACTGAACGTGCAACTAAGGTTAACTATATATACATAAACTTACTATAATATCAGTAAATGTATAATTCCTGAAGGTTTTTAAAAAATTTTGGGCAGCATTTTGGCATAAAAAAATCAAATCTCAAATCAAAACACACAACATAAACACTTCTATATCATCCAACAACATTCTCCAAAGTCAAAATGGCTACTACTAGGCCTCTAACTCAAAACACATCATTCATGTGATTTCCACTCAAATGAAAAACACAAATCAACATAAAGTAACTACAAAAAAATCAATTTTCAAAGTAAATGCATAAAAATTAACAGTAAATGCATTGATTTATTTAGTTTTCACAAAAACTAAACCATAAAATTTATAAAAATAATACAATAACTCAAATTCTATTGTCGATTATTTTGTGATTATTCAAAGCATATTTAATTTGCAAGTTATGTTGTGCAAAAGTTTTTTTTTTTTTTTTTTTTTTTTTTTTTTTTTTTTTTTTTTTTTTTTTTTTTTTTTTTTTTTTTTTTTTTTTTATGATACTACCTTATATATGCTAATTTAACTAAACTTGCAATAATGAAACTTAGTACTTACTACCTATATATGCTAATTTACTAACTTGCAATAATGAAACTTATAACTCTAAAATATGACAGTTTTATGAATAATTTACTAACTATATATGCTAGAGTTTACTAACTTGCAATAAAACTTATAACTCTAAAAAAATTTCGACAGCACTTCGGCATAAACTAATCAAATCTCAAGTCAAAACACACAAAATAAACACTTCTATAACATCCAACAACATTCTTCAAAGTCAAAACGGCCACTACTAGGTCTCCAACTCAAACGCATCATTCATGTGATCTCTACTCAAATGAAAACACAAATCAACAAATTGAAAGGTTCATTATTTTAATTTTCAAATCAATAATGGTGATTATTAACTGGTTTTTGATTTCATGCTTGAAAGGTTCATTATTTCAATTTTGTTCTAGGTTAAAATTGAAAGAAAGGAAATTTTAATTGAACTTTGAACTTAAATTTGTTATTTCTTTAAATTATGATTATAGTTAATTGAATTATCTAAATTCAGTTAATTAATTTAAATTGTCAAATTATAATCAACGTAAAAATAAATTATAAAATCCACTAGACATTAATCAATATTAGCATCTATTCTAGTTCACTTATCTCACTACACAAAAATTTTCCGTTTCCTTTTTTTTCCCTAAAAAATATGCTATATGTGTTAGTAATCTTGAAAAAAAAGCACAATTTTTTTTTTTTTTTAAGAATTGTTGCTGCAAAATTTCTTTATGATTTCAAGTATTTTCATGTAAGATTTGTTCTTTTATTTCAATTTGTTCCTTTACTGTCTAAAGTATAAATTGAAACTAGCAACTGAATTTACTGTCCAAACTTTTATTTCAATTTATTTTAAGTTCTTTTAATTTGTTCAATTTGTTCCTTTGATTTCAATTATTTCAATTTGTTCTTTTACTGTCTGTCTAAAGAACCAAAAACTAATAATAGCCTGTGATTATTAATAAATTTAGTAGTTTTTGGTAATCTATATTCTCTACAATCAGTTTAATCATTTCTTCTTTTACGAATATAAAAAAATAAAAAAAGGAAAAAAGGAAAAATCAGAAACTAACTAAAACGCAAGACTAAAAGAATGAAACAGAAAGAGAGAAAGAAGAAGGAAGCAGAGAACATACCTGTGGACGGTGGTGACTTCTCCGGCGATGGTGTGACCACTGACGATCCCACAGCAGCGCCGGCGACAGGCAGCAGTGAGAAGAGGAGAAGCAGAAAAGGAGGGAAAAAGAAGAGGGGGAGAAAGAAGGGTGATCGCGACCAAGGCGACTAAGGGCTTATAAAGCCCTAAAATTTTGCAACCGACAAATCGGTCACAACCTATAATAATTCGGTCGTGATAATAACTGAGGTGATGTCATGTTGCAAATGTCAATTTTGCGATCGATTTAAGACCAAAACATCGGTTGAAAACTAGTCTCTGACCGGTTGCAAAACAAAACCAAAATCTCGTGGTAAACTATACGCGAAATATAGTGACGGCACCACAATTGGTTGCTAATTGGTTGCTAAATTGGCCACAAAGTTGTCACAAACCATAAACAAAACTCACGGGAAATATTAGTGCGAGGATTAGCGACAGAATCTCAATTCGTGGCAAAACGGTCGTTAAAGTGGTCATAGATCAATCTCAAATCCACCGTTTTATTTTTTATTAATCTAAGTTCTAATGTCATCACACATGGTCGTTAATCGGTCACCAAATTGTGACCAATGCAGGTCGGTCACATATGGATTGCAATTTAGCATATTTTTTATAGTGAATGGGAAAAAGACAATAAAAAGAGGAAGAAAGCTGTTATTGACATTCATGAATTGGTCATTTAAGTTCAAATACATCCTACCATATAGAATTTTATGAACGATAAGAAAATAGTGTCTATCCTGTATATGCATGAAGATAAGTTAGTGTATGATCAACATCAATTGATATCTCAAGCCTTTGATTAAAGACCAAAATTTTTTCAACGCTGACATGCAAGGGGTTACGGCAAAACCATTAAAACAGTTGAGTATTATATCTAGTCCATTAGAAACATTAATATATAACCAATGGCCTTTAACATACATCAAATTTTATTTGTAATAAATTGATTGAGCAAATGCATGCAAAAGATGCTCAATTGCCTATGAATAGCAAAAGATAATGCATTATTGTCTAAGAATAAAAGAAATATCAGCTGAAAATCAAATAATCAAAGAAAAATAAAATTGAGAGGAATTAGAATCAAAGAAAGCAAATGATGCTACTGATCTAGTGATTAGTTCTCTTGGAAAAGCTTTATAAATAATTTCAGTAAAATAATAAAATTTTGAAAATAGTTTATTTCTAACCTGTATAGAATTCGTAAACAATATTATACTAAAAAATGTTAACCAAATATAATTCATTTATGTTTGTATATGCCTGTATGATTGAGTATGTCCTAAATTTTTAGCAAGCCATACTTCAAAGGAGGAGAGAACACCTTGCTGCCTCTCCCAAATCCATATGTTATAGTGAAAGCAATGTAGAAACAGTAAGGCTGATAAAAAAAAAAATAGAAAAACTCTCAGAAGTTCTCTATTAACGCAGAAACATGGAAATATACATATAAATTAAGCATACTCTGAAACTTTGAATTTGGTAAAAGCCCATAACACAATGTAAAAAAAATCAAAACCTAATAAATAAGAAAACAACGTCTAGAAGAATTATTGAGATCACAAACTTAAACAATTGAGTAAATACTTAATGCTCTTTTCAAGAACTAAATCCCTATATTAGCTAACTGAAACCTTAGAAAATTAAATTTTCAATTCTTAGCAAGCACCTTTTTTTTTTTTTTTTTTTTTTTAGAAAATTAAATTTTCAATTTTAGCATGCATCCTTTTTTTTTTTTTTTTTTTTTTTTTTTTTTTTTTTTTTTTTTGAGGATGTTCAAAATTTAGCATCTTGAATGTCAACAAACGTAACAAAAACAAGACAGAATTCAGCTAAGCAAAGCAACAAAAAGACTGCTAAAGAAATATAAATGTCTTAGTAGCTTTTCCTCACATTTATTCTTAAAGCTTTCAAGGCTTGAGTATCTATGGACTAATCTTGCTTGTGACCCAAAGACCAAATTATGTGGTTTAAACAACAAAAATACTCCCAACTATGTGACTTGTTGCAAAACTACTCTGTATTGACCTTTGTACTCCGGTTACTCCCATTTAAAAACTTAGATATATTAACACCCTAATTTAAAAATTAAATCATAAAAAGGACTGAATTGATATTTAGTGTGGGATCTACTGAATTACCTTGGGTTACCTTAACTCAATTAATCAAAAACTCATCGTTTTGCTCTCCTTTCCCCTAACCAAAAAATCTATAACTTGAACAATTGCCCAACATCTCGAATCGTGTGATTCATTGTCTGATGATTCGTCAAAGCAATTCTCTAAAGAAGAGATGCAAAAGTTTTTGAAGCTAATTAAACCCATGTACATCAAAGTCTCTAAAAAGCAAATCGAGAAGCCAAAATTTTAGGCAAGTTGTCAATGGCGTTGCTGTCATCTTCTCCGGTGACACTGCCTTCTGGTTCGCCAAAGAAGGAGAAACATAGGAGTATTCCTGCAGTGATTTGAGTGGGTTCGCCAAAGAAGGAGAAACATAGGAGTATTCCTGCAGTGATTTGAGTGGTTTACAAACATCTAGGAAAGAACAAATCTACATCGGCAGCCGATGCATTTTTGCCGCCAACAATAACCAAGAGAGGCGATTCACTACTTTTGCAACACGGCGGCATCCAAAGCACCATTTTGCATTGCAAGAAATCTTTCAACTCTTACTACTTTTAGAGAAAAAGTGCGATTTGAGATTTCGGGGCAATTGTTCAAGTTAGGAATTTTTGGGTTAGGGAAAGGGAGCAAAATGGTTAGTTTTCGGTTCACTGGGTTAAGCTAACCCAAGGTTAATCACTGAGTACTATATTAAATATCACTTCAGTCATTTTATAGCTTAATTTTTAAATTAAGGTGTCAATATATTTAAGTTTTCAAATGGGAGTTCCCAGAGTACAAATATCGTTTTAGGGTGATTTTGCTATCAATCGCAATCGCATAGTTGGGGTTACTTTTATAGTTTAAGCCAAATTTTGATGTTACAATCATTGCTTCTTCTTAGTCCATTTCTAAATGGTTCTTACTCACGTTATGCCCTATGTTTTTAACTTGAATGATCCTAACCAAACATAATAAAGAACAAATGAAAACAAAATCAATTCCAACTTCAAGAAATATTATACGGAAGTATGCGTTGCGTGAGTTGCTTTATTACTGTATTATTGTACATTTTATTAGAGGTTGCTTTTTTTGTTGTGTATAAAAGTAAATATTTATAATAAAAAAAAATAAATCCTACCACTTTAAACAAATGGAAATAAGCAAATAAAAAAAATATAAAAGATACAAGTATAAAGTAAAATAGGGTAAATGCATAAAATACAAAAGTTCTAGATAATAAGTATTAGTTAAATTATTTTTGCAAATAAGTTAATAGTAAAGAACAAAAAAGTTTTTGCAAATAAGCTAATAGCAAAAGAACAAAAAAGAAAATAACAATAAAGATATATAGATATAAAAATGGATAATTATTATAAATAAATGGACATAAAAATAAAATTGTCCAATCTAAAAATAAAAAATATTCAAAAATTTAAATATAAATATGGATAATTATCTTAAATAAGTAATAATTTCAAACTTAAAAAAAAATTACTCCCTCTAGTTTTTTTTTATATTGGGAAACTTTCTAATTTAGGCGTTTCTTTTATATAGAGAACTTTACTCAAAATGAAAACTTTGGGAATAATGTCAGATGAAAAATCTAAATAACCTCATATTAGTTATATAATCCGCATGCAGGTTATGCTCTAAACGAGGAAAGTGACAGACAAAAAAGAGAAAAAAAAGACATTTAATGCAATTAAGTTTTCGAAGTCTGACTGGATGACTATTTTTCATGTGTATTTTTAACAGTATGCTTGGCTTTATAGATGTGAACATAAAATGAGTGACAATTTGTGTAATTATTCAAAATATGTACACGCAAGTGGATTGTTGCACTATAGTTTTGAAAGGCCCTTTTATATACACATTGTAAATATGTGTACGAATTTCGTTAACTCTGAATTACTTCATGTAATTTCATAATTTTAACTGAGTCGTGCTCATATTCTGAATAAGTTGTACAAAATGAAAAAAAAAAAAAAAAGATGCAAAGTTGCCTACATATCGTGAGAATATATGGGCAAATTTATTGCACTTCATTGAGATCAAATGGAAATGAATTATTCATGATGCAAGAAATAGTGTTTCCCTCTTTCTATTGCCTTTAGTTTGAAAAGCTTATGAATGCAATTATATGTTCGGGTTCTGTTCCAAATTTATATTAGTGCATAATGTAGAAGTTGAGGAGACAGTGAGAGTATTAAAAATTTTGGCTCCACATTTTCATCATATTTGCGCTCATTTGATTGAAATTGCTCAAGACTTCAGAATATGAGGGAAATTAGAAATTTCAAATGTAGAATCTTAATTTGGAAAAGTTTAAAAAATGGATAAATTAACGTTATTAGCTCACAGTTTCCTCCATTTTTGGTTGAAATCCTTTAATTAATTATGCTTTTGGAGTTTATCTGCATGAGTTGTTTATCTGTCAAATAAAGAGCTCATTTAGTGCTGTTTAGGGGGTAGAGTAGGCATAAATTGAAAAAACTATTTAGTTAAACTACCATATTAATCCCTATGCAAATTCAGTTATCTATGTATAAAGAGAACAGAGGGAATAATAAAAAAACAAAAATTTAAAATTCAAAATTAAAATATAAATATAGATAATTATTGTACATGAATATAAAAAACAAAAATTTAAAATTCAAAATTAAAATATAAATATAGATAATTATTGTACATGAATATTAATTTTAAAATATAACTATTAGATACAATTTTCTAATATTTACATAATAAAATTAAAATCTTAATAAGAAGAATATCATTTTAAATATAAATGGTAAGATACCTAAATTTCTTTTTAATTTATCAAATTTATTTATTTTTTTAAAATTTATTAGATGTTATCTTATAAATTCCTTTTGTTATTTTAAATATATTTATTGAATTTAATGTTTCTTTTTTTTTTCTTTTAAATCAATGATGTAAATATTTACTTTGCTATATAACTTCAATAGTAAAGAAATTTATCTTTAATCTCCTACTCTCGTAAGCAAAAAAAACCTAAAAGAAATGACAAAATAATAATAAATAATAATAATAATAAATAAATAAATAAATAAAGAATGACCTTTCATTCATAAGGATAAAAATTACATAGACAAATTGAAAACTACTAAACATACTCAACATTATGCAACTAATTGTATAAAGATAAAAAAATAAAAAAAATTTCAATTCCAATAAGTTATCGAAATATGAGTTTTGATTAGTATCAGTCATATTTATCTCTTTCCTTTCTCTACTTCTATCTTTGCCTCTATCTCAAGTTGAAGACCAAAGAATTAACATTAGATTAGCTGAAATTAGCTCAATAAGAGGTGGTGATATATATAGATTAAAGTTGTTTTTGTCCTTTTTCAATTCAAAATTTGAAAAACAACTATAACAATATATATCAAAATAACATAAAAAATAAATTTAAAATTTAAAAATTGTACAGAGCATCATTAAAATCCAATAAAATAATTCAAATAAACAATAAAAAAATCTGAAATAATGGTTTAAATATTAAATTAATGCCAATAAAATCCGGAAAAAATTAAGCCATCAAAGTAAGGCATCACTTTTTCCAATAACCACCGTCTGTTGTTTCATTTCCTGTTGTTAAAACGATACAGGTAGAAAAGAGAAATTGAGATGTGATCAAGGAAGTACAATACCTACTCCTAGCTTGATTCCCAACGCTGAAACAAAAATTAAAAATATTGCATTAGTTTTAGAAAACTAAATCAAACAGATCTTCTTTATTGAATACAAATAGAAATAAGTAAACTCATCAACTACAGGGTATACGATATAATTGCAGGGAATGATTTATTGCTTTTTGTGTGTAAAGTGATAGAGATATACTATTAACCATGCATATGTAATAGTATAGTTATGAATGATTTTCTATTGACAATTATTTCTTTGTATTTCATTGGAAATTTTACCTCGTTTCAGCAATTCGATTCTCACCGTAACAGCAGATCTATGTTTTTTCACTCTGACCTTTTGTCCGTAAGTGCTCTCTTAATGGTCAGAAAATTATCAACAGCACGAGAGTTTTCTTTTCACGCTCTCTCAAACAACCTATCACCGTATGTGTTTGAGGTAGCCGAGTTTTCTTTCTGTTTTCTTTTCTTAAAATACGCTGTTGATTTTACTTTCTCTTTTATAAGGCAGAGAAAGGGTATTAAAACCCTAACCGGTCCTCTTCCCATTAAGCCCAATAACCATCATCTTGGGCCACCTTAATTAGAACCAGCCCTTTAATTACATGGGCCACATAGATTATTAAATAATCTAACAATCTCCCACTTGGCCCATGTGCATTTCTTGAATCTATCGAGTTTACCTTAATTAGAATTAAAGTGATCGGATCATGGCGGTCACAAGTTATTAATCGACATGATTCCTTCCATACATCACAGATCATCTTAATCCATAATAACTATAATCGAGAAACGATTCAACAAACAATACATAACTATAATCGAGAAACGATCTCAACAAACAATACATTAATTACGTAATGTTATTGTTATCTTCCCCAACTTAACCATTAATTGTATATATCTATAATGTGGATACCAATAAATAAGCAAACACATTTTAATTGAATTCTCAAGTGTCACAATAATATGAGCAAAATAACCATATTATATATATATATATATATATATATATATACAATATATATAAGTTTAAACATCATGCTAACAAGGACTTATCTATAATGCCCATCCTATCAACATGGCCAGTGAAGATTTTGGGCGGTAAGCCTTCAGTTAGCGGATCCGCCATCATCATATTAGTACCAATATGCTCAATTGACACTTTGTGTTTATGCGCTTTTTCTTTCACAGAGAGGTACTTTAAATCCATATGCTTTGCACCCTTAGAGTACCTGTCATTCTTCGAGAAGAAGACAACTACGAAATTATCATAGTAAATTCTCAACGGTCTAGCTATACTGTCGATAATGCCTAGACCTGAGAGAAAGTTTCGCAACCACAATGTATGAACAGTGGCCTCAAAGCATGCTGCAAATTCAACCTCCATTGTGGAAGTAGCAATGACAGAATGCTTTCCACTTTTCCATGATACTGCTCCTCCAGCTAGGAGAAACAAGTAGCCAAAATGTAGACTTTTCATCAAATCTACACTACCGACATAGTCTGAATCCGAGTATCCCACCAACTTCTACATGGCTGGACTTTTCTATAAGTTGAGGTATATGTAACTGCCCTGATTTTTCGTGTCAAGAATAATAGTTTTCACCGGTCTGTGAAATAGTAAGGCACCGGTCTGTGAATAGTACCCATACGGTCCGGGAATAAGTATTTATTTTGGTTCGAAAAAAATTACTATCTATGTGTCATATTTTATTTAATATTTTTGGGGAGTATGCATACATGATTTTATGGAGTTAGAAAATAAGTAATGAATATTTTTGCGAGAATTTTAGATAATTAGTGAATAGTGAATTATTGTATTAATATAAGTAAAGAAAATTGAGGAATTATTTTATAAGGATTTAAAATTTGAGGAATTTTATGCGAAGTACATTAATATTTTGAAGGAATTTTAATTGGAGATTATTTGTAGCCATTAGCATGAGATTACTTTGACTTAATTCTTAGCCATTTCAATTGTGGGGAAAAGACTAAACTAACCCTTTAGTTGCTTTGTTATAAGCAACTCCCAATTATTGAGCAACACCTTTTCTCTTTCCTTCTTCTCCTCCATTTCCAACGCCAACTTCCCTCTTCTTCTCTTCTTTGTTTTTCTCTTCCAACTCCCTACTCACTAAAATCCACCAAATTCTTATCCCACCCAACCTTGATTTTAAAGTTATTAATTCCTAGATATTAAAGCTTTGAGAAGTGGAATTTTTGCGTGGAAATTATTCAGAGAAATTTGGAGATTCCTCTACTTGCAGGCCAAAGGTTGGAGAAACCTCTTTACCATGGGAGTAAAGGCCAAAGTTTAAGCTTAGGAAAGCTTTAATTTAAAGCTTGGCTTAAAGCCTTAGTTTTAAGCGTTAGTATTCATAAACACACTTACCTTACTCAAATTTTTTGATTTTGTGCCTTTTATAGCTTATCATGTGTATATTTTGGGATTTTGTTATGAAATGATGATTTGTTGAATTTTGGTTGCAATTACATGTGCTTTTGGTTGATGGTTGAATGAGTATTTATTTGTGGGTAGACATCTACCTGGTATCTTTGTTGTTCATTTCCTTTCATTGGTTAAAGTAAGCTTTGAATTTGGGAAAAAAACGTGTTTTTTGAGTGCGAGTTAAGGACATTTTTCAATCCTTTATAATTTTCATTTGTGTCTGAGTCCTTTCATAAATTTGTAGGTCTACTCTCTTTAGCTTCCAACCCATCCTCTTGTGTCCAATTTGGAGATTGACATAGCTCAAACTTATGCGGTGAAACCATCCCAAAAACTGCTTGTTTATGAATTGAGTGCCCATTTTGACCACTATAATGGCAAGATTATGTTCTAAGTTCTTCATGAGAGTTGTTTCCCTATGTCTTGAGACTTCTCTGATTTTGGATTGATTTAATTTAAGTGTTTTGTTAAGGAGTAATTCAATAAACATTGGACTTGGTTCTGCTGAATCAGGTCTGGACTGTTGGTCTGTGTTCCTTGCTTTTGTTTGCTACCTTACAGATTGATCTGGGCTTGGTCCCTTCATAAAATTTGTATCATTTTGTCTTAGCTTTCTAATGAATCTAATTTCATTCAATTTGGAGACATATACTTCAAGTTATGTCTTAAAAACCCATTAAATGTCAAGGTTATTTTAATGCTGGAAATTGGAAATTTCACTATGTCTTGAATCATAGGGTTTATTTGGTAAATAAGGTATGTTAAAATCAGGCGCTTGCCGGAGGTGCTGCTGAGGAAGTTTTACTCTTGATTATCTTGTAGTTTTATTAGGATTTATTTTGATTTAAAAATAAGACAAGGTTAAAAAAGTAGTGTTATTGGTGGATAGTTTAAATGGATATAAAGGGGGGGAAGAAACTTTGTTAGCATTTTCAGGATAAAGTGTGGAAATTGGTTTAGATTAATACATGCATGAGGGTTGACAATGGATACTTTGTGCACTAAGGGTTATTTAGCATGCTGATTGGAGAAGAAAATTCCTCCCCCGGTTTTTCAGTTAAGAGGTCAAACCACCTAGGGTAGTAAGGTTTTACTTAATTTGTTTTTTTTAGTTATACTATATAGCATTGCTTGAATTGCGAGTAAGGACAAACTTCCTCCCCCTTGGTTTTCAGTATAGGTCGAACCACCTTTAGCGGTGTCAAGGTTTACTTAATTGCTTTTTTTTTTATGTCTATGCCTATATATATATATATATATATATGACATAAGTATGATATATGACATAAGTATGATTATTTTGATAACTTTCGTATGTTTAGAGTTTTAAAAAAAAATGGATATTTAAGGTGTATGTGCTTTCATTTTGAATAAGGAAACTATGGTTTTATATGATAAAAAATTACTTATGATAAATTTTATTATGACGTTAAAAAAATTTTAAAAGAAAAGGAATTTATGAGAAACTTCCTATATTGAGTAATTATATTTTCATGAGTCACTTAAGTTCTAAAGTAAGCTTACATGTATGATTTCATATGATAAGAACTTTTCTAAGTTAAGTAATTATGTTCAAGTATGAATTTTTCATGAGTTACGTACATTCTAAAGTAAGCTTACATTATGAATTTAAGAAGACTAAAGAATAAGACAAGTTTTATGAGAAGTGTTATGCATTAAGAATTAAAACAAGGATTTTGGGCTCTAATATACTTGGTGTGAATTTGATGCGTGATTTGATTTTATTATGTATGATGAGCATGCTCGGCATTTGCATGCTCGGCATGATGCATTATGATAGAAGCTATGGATCATATGCTAGGCACGTGCGTGTCTATTTAGGGCGGACGCTCACCTATATGTTATGAAAAGGTTGCAGCGACCTAAGGCCATTGTGAATAAGTTATTGAAAAACATATCTGCTTTCTTTCTCCTAAGTGTATGCGAGCCCTTTGGAAAATATTTTTAAAGGCACTTAAATGAATGACGATTATATTATTTCATAAACCTTAGTTTTTGGAAATAAATGATTATGTCTCAAAATGAATTCAAAAGCATGATTATTTCTTATACATTGGTTTTAAAATAAAATAGTATTGTGTATTGGTATAATAAATAGTCCAAGTAATGAATTTTATGATTTGGAAGAATTAAAATGTATTTAGTGTTGATTTAATTATTAAGTTGTTATTAATTATAAGTTTATTTGATATTTCTTTTGCTATAAATGTAAATGTACGTTCTTTTGATGAAAATTTATATTTTAAGTGTGTTGCCAGTGCAACATTGGTAAGTTTGTCATTTATGAGCACCATTGAGTTTTATAATCAGTGCGTTCATTTTTATCACGCGCAGGTTGAAGTCCGTGGTTGCTACTTGAATATCAGAAGAGTAGCTTCAGACCAGAAGCGACTATTTTAGTAGTGGTAGAATTAGTTTGATGTACTTAAGAATCATAGCATGTATAATTATTACATTTTTGGAGATTATGTTATTTGAATTATAACTTAAGCATGTAATGATAAATTAGTTTGGTGTATATATTTAGAGATAAGCATGAGATTTTATTTAATGTTTGGATATAAAATATGTTTAAGATAGTTCGTATGATTAAGAACATAAGGACTTGATATAATATATATACCTCATCTGTATATATATAAGTATATATAATGAATGTATTTTAAGTGATTGAATATTAAAATGTTATTGAGGAATTATGTAGTTATGAAATTATAAGAAGTTGCTATTGTGTTGTTATTGGAGTTTGATGGGGTTGGAGTTTGAATTTGGGAGTGCTTTGTATTCATATGCTTTGTATTCATATGTTTGGTAACTTCTATTTTTAGGGGAAACTCTTGTAGTTTTTCTGTAGGACTCTCCCAAATCATTTTCAACACAAAATATGATTACTTGCTAAATTTGTAAATACTAAGTCACTTATAATTCATAATATGGTTGTATGATTTATACGTAGGTTAGGACGGTGCCTCCGGCACCGAATGTGGCATCCACCGTCGGGTCTTTCGGGATTGGGCGACGGGTGTTACAGTATATGATCCTTAGTGTCTTATAAATACCTAAGTACTTTATTTGCAGCTTTCCAATGGTCCATCCCGGGATTACTTTGATATCGCCTTAACATTCCTACGGCGAAACTAATATCCGGTCCGTCGAAAGTACATGTTGAACATACCATTAAGCTCCCAACTAGTGATGCATATGGAATAGACTCCATTCTTTTTCATGTTCCCAAATCATTCTTAAGGACATTGCATCTTTGCTTGAACCCTATCTCCTTTCTAATTGCCGACTATTCCTGCAGAGCATTTTTCCATTTTAATCTCTCTAATACCTTATCAATGTAAGCTCTTGAGACAAATCCCTAACAGTCCTTTGATCCTACACAGAATATTTCTTATTCCTATCACAAAAGATGCCTCTCCCATATCTTTCATTTTCAAAGTTCTTTTAAAGTAGAAAAAACCCTTTACATCACGTAACAACTCACATGCATTTGCAACAAGAAGAATGTCATCAACATATAGGACTAACATGATGAACTTGCTCCCATTGACCTTCATATAAATACGCCAATCAACAGTGTTTTCTATAAAATTCATATAAAGTTGATACGGGATTATTTGAAACTTAAGATACCGTTGACTGCGAAAGCTTGCTTCAGTCCATATATTGACTGTCTTTTAAACTTACACACCAAATTTTTCCTTTCCTATGAACCACAAAACCCCTCTTGGTTGGTACCAATATACTTCCTCCTCTAAGTTACCTATTAAGAAAGGCTTGTCTTTACATCCATTTGGTCGAAGCTCTAGATCAAATGAGCCACCAAAGCCAAAATAATTCTTAAAGAAGCCCTGTTGGAAACTAAGGAGAAAAGGTCTCTTTATTAATCAAATGCCCATCCTTCTGAGTGTTAACCTTTAGAATAAGTCTGGCCTTATATCTTTCAATGTTGCCCTTAGAGTCCTATTTGGTCTTGACAAACCCATTTACAATCCAACTTGTTTTGACCCGCTCAGGCAACTCGACTAAATCCCAGACTTGATTATCACTCATTGATCCATTTTCTGTCCATCATGGCATTTAAACCACTTTTCAAAATTATCATATTCCATGGCTTTCTGGAAAGAGACTGAGGTCCTTATCAATGCTTCAAATTTTCACATTCATGCCTTTTCAAGTGAGGTAAACCACATTAATTTACTAGAAAATAAAGCTTTAACCTTTCTTTGTTTCGTTGTGAACCTCCGTTTTTAAATGCAAAATTTTTTTTTTCCTTATTTTTTGGGAACAAACCACTTGATTCATTCGTGAAGTTGTTCAATTATTTACTGGTTCATATCTCGTCTCTTT
>NW_023591180.1:58361-78972 GCF_014843425.1 Jatropha curcas | reverse complement strand
ATCTGAGACCTAATATTCTTATATATTTATAATGTTGTTACCAGAGATAGATATCCTAATCAGTAGTAATGCGAATTTGCCAAATTACACGAGAGCTAAAATCATATGTAATCTTATTGGAAGATATGAATTGTATATCTCGCGCAAGAGAGGATAACAACCAATCATTAAAGAGACTTATCATTGTACTTATTAATATGAATGTATATCCAAAGATAACATCCATATTGTATGGAGCATTATTGAATAATTAAGGAGTAAAAAAAAAAATGTAAACTGGATTCCAGAAAGAAGCATGGGCGTGCAACAATGAGCACGGGCGTGCTATGGACTCGAGAGAGAAGCACGGGGCATGCTGTAATGAAGCATGGGCATGCCCTGACTTCTAGAGAGAAGCACAGGGCGTGCTGTAGTGAAGCACGGGCGTGCTTTCTCTGACTTGCATAAAGATTCTCAAGTTGCTCCGCATCAATAAAAGTCTATTAAAATATTTTTCTTCTTTGCATCATTATTGATTAAAGCTATGCATTTAAATATTACCCAAAGGTGAATCTAGATGCATAATTAAGGTTGTTATTTGTTTGAATCCATTTATGTTCTCTCAAAGTACTAACTTATGAGTAATATATAATAAGTTGCAGTTTATTCTAGACATGTCGCTATGGGCATTGGTTGATTAATTCACCAGGATTGAACTATGTGATTGGTCCCGAACAAATCCCATAATCAGTTAGGATTTGGACTTGCGACTTTGGCAAGTCTCGAAAAGCTACAGCCATTACAAAGACTAGCAACTGAAAGTTGACAAGTCCGCATTTAATGAAGGCTTGGGAGCGGTCTAACAGCTAAGCTTGAACATAAATGAGGATGAACAATGGCTAAAAATGTAAGCCATCAATGCCTAAGAACAGAGCAATGCTTAAAGAGTACATGTGAAAATAAAATAAAAGAGTACTCCCAATCGGACATAGTTGACAAGTCCATCGTAGGATCCTTGATGAGTGAGCTAACAACCAAGAAGTTTGATTGGTCACGATCCATTCGTGATCATGTGACTGGCATGCAGAATTTGGCAGCTGAATTGAAATCAATGGGAATGGATGTGAGTGAATTCTTTTTAGTTAAATTTATTATTAACTCACTTCCTCTCGAGTTTGGTCAATTCCAGGTGAATTACAACACCCTCATGGAAAAATGGAACATTCAGGAAATCAAGGCCATGTTGATACAAGAGGAAGGGAGATTAAAGAAATTGAAGGAACACTCTGTCAATCTCACATTTCATTCATAAATGGAGCTAGTAAGCAGCAACAACAAATCAAAGGAAGAAAGGCAAGAAAAGGGGACAAAGCCCTAATGAAAGGTTAATGAGGCCAAATCCGTAAGGAGTTGAAGTGCTACTTCTGTAAGGAATAATGGTCAACTTCAAGAGGACTTGTCCTAAAAGGAAGATTTGGTTTGAAAAGAAAAGATATACTTTATGTTTCAGTATGTTTTTGAAATCCAATCTTATTAAAAGTGCCTAATAATACCTGTTGGTTTAGATTCTAGTGCAACTACTCATTGTGTCCTCATGTTATACAGGGAATTCTCCTTTCGACCAACCCATAACGAAACTGAAAAAGTTTCTTATATGGGAACAGAATGAAGGCAACGAATAGAATAGGATTATAAATTGATGCCTGGACACTGGTTTGTAATCTGGATCTTGAAAGTGTCTCTATGTTCCTGAATGTGCTTAGAAATTTAGTTTCTGTAGGGAGGTTGGGATAATGTTGGTTTCAGTTTTTAAAGATTTGTAATGGTGTTTTTTTCAATAACAACATAAGTACTATTAAGGTCCCTAGTACTTTGATTGAAGGGTTGTATCATTTAATCTTGATGCCTGAATTTTATTGAATCCCTGTTTAAATATTGAAACACAATAAGGTAAATAAACGTAGTCCATATAAAATGAAATGTTCTGGCTTTCTTGTGGCATCAAAGTAGGTTCACATAATCCAAAGAAAGGGTTTTGAGGTTAGTGAATAGGTTGAAATCTCAACCTCAATTGGATTTCTCTGACTAGGAACGGTTGTGATAGGTTGCCATAAAGGTTAGCAAACTAAGCACACATTACAAAACCAATCCCCAGCCCACAAGGAAGCAGTGAATTGCTTAAACTTATACACACTGGATATATGTGGTCCTTTTTGATGTTCCTCTTGGGCGCGGTGAAAAAATATTAAAATTACCTTTATCGATGAATTTCTCACGGTAATGGCTTATGTATACTTTGCTGCATGAAAATCTAATCAGTGACTATCCTTAATATATTATTAATGAAGGTAGAGAGACAGTTAAAAGAAAGTTATTAAAGTGGTAAGATCTGATAGAGGTGGTGAATATTATGGTAAATTTAATGAAAATGGACAATGTCCAGGTCCATTTGCAAATTTCCTTAAAAGTCGTTGCATTTGTGCATAATATACAATGTCGGGCACACCTTAACAGAATGGTGTAGCTGAAAGGTAGAATCGTACTTTTATGAAAATGGTTAGGTGTATGCTGAATAATTGTACTGTACCTTTATCATTATGGATGCATGCATTAAAGACTACTGCATATTTACTTAATATGGTTCCTAGTAAAGCAGTTCGTAAGACCCTTTATGAACTGTGGGCAGAAAGGAAACCTAGTTTAAGGCATCTTCATGTTTGGGGTTGCCCAGCAGAAGTAAGGATATATAATCCACATGAACATGAAAAAAAGCTTGATGCTAGAAATGGTTAGGGTTAGTGGATTTTTCATAGGATATCCTGAAAAGTCAAAAGGGTATAGATTTTATTGTCCTAACCATAGTACGAGAATTGTTGAGTTTGGTAATGCTCAGTTTATTGAAAATGGCCAAATTCGTGGGAGTAGTAAACCACGTAAAGTGAATGTGCAAGAGATTCAGATTGAAAATCCAACTGAGGTGGATTTTCCTAATGTCTCTTCTTTAGTTGTTGTTCTACTTGTTGTATCACGGTTTAACAACATGGTTGAACAACAAAACAACATTTCGAACCCACAAAATGACCATATAAATGATGAACCAGAACAATGAACAATTCACGAATGATCAAGTGGTTTCATAAGAAATAGCATTACGGAGGTCACAATGACAAAGAAAGTTAGCTATTTCTAGTGATTATGTGGTTTACTCACTTGAGCATGAATGTGAATTGAGCATTGATAAGGACCCAGTCTCTTTCCAAAAAGCCATGGAATATGATAACTTTGAAAAGTGGTTTAATGCCATGAAGGAAGAAATGCAATCAATGAGTGATAATCAAGTCTGGGATTTGCTCGAGTTGCCTGAGGGGTCAAAACAAATTGGTTGTAAATGGGTTTTCAAGACCAAATAGGACTCTAAGGGCAACATTGAAAGATATAAGGCCATTTGCCTAAAGGTTACACTATAGAAAGGGATGGCATTGATTATAAAGAGGACCTTTTCTCAGTTTCCAACAGGGACGCTTTAAAGAATTTATTTTGGCTTGGTGGCTCATTTTTGATCTAGAGCTTCACCAAATGGATGTAAAGACAGCCTTTCTTAAATGGTGACTTAGAGGAGTACGTGTATATATGGACCAACCAGAGGGGTTTGTGCGTCACAGGGAAAGAAATTTGGGGCCATGTGTAAGTTAAAGAAGTCAAATATGGACTGAAGCAAGCTTCCCGTTCAATGGATGTTTAAGTTCAATAATCCTATCCACTTCATATGTTTTTATAGAAAACACGTGTTGATTGGTGTATTTATGATGAAGGTTCAATGGGAGCAAGTTCATTCATGTTAGTCCTATATGTTGGATGACATTCTTCTTGCTGACGGAATGATTGTGGGTGTTACGTGGTAAAGGTTTTCTCTCTAAGAAGCTTTGAAATGAAAGATATGGGAGAGGCATCCTTGTGAAGGAATAGAAATATTCTGATTGATAGATCAACAAGGACTGTTTAGGAATTGTCTCAAAGACTACATTGAATAAGGGTATTTAGAGAGATTCCAAAATGGAAAAAAATGCTCCGCAAGGATATTTCCAAATTCAGAAAAAGGAGATAAGTTCAATGAAATGCAATGTCCTAAGAATGGATGGAACGTAAAGAGATGGAGTCTATTCCCATATGCGTTCAGTAGTTGGGAGCTATATTATGTATACAAACATCTAGCTCGACCGATATTAGTTTCGCCGTTAAGGAATTGTTAGGGCAATATTTAAAGTAACCCGGGAATGCGAGCCATTGGAAGCTGCAAAATAAAGTACTTAGGTATTTACAAGACACTAAGGATCATATTACTCACTTATAGAAAGGCCAGCCATTCTAGAAAGTGGTGGGATACTCGATTCAGCTATGTCGGTTGGTAGATTCGAGAAAGTCTATATTGGCGCTACTTGTTTCGCTTAGCTAGTAGGAACAATATCATGGAAAAGTGGAAAGCCATTGTCATTGCTACTTCCACCAATGGGGCGAATTTATTGGCATGCTTTGAAGGCCACTGTTCATGCATTGTGTGCGGAACTTTGTCCAGGTCTAGGTATTGTCGGATGATATAGCTAGACCGTTGAGAATTTACTGTGAATAATTCCATAGCTGTCTTCTTCTCTAAGAATGAGTAGGTACTCTAAGGTGCAAAGCACAAAATGGATTAAAGTACCTATCTGTGAAAGAAGAATTGCATAAACACAAAGTGTCAATGACCATTATCGGTACTTGATCTGATGATAGCGGATTCGCTAACTAAAGGCTTATCGCCCAAAATTCTTCACTCGCCAAAAGATGATGGTTATTGGCTTAATGGATGAGGACCATTAGGGTTTTTAATACCCTTTCCTCCGCCTTATAAAGAGAAAGTTAAAATCAACAGCGTAGGTTTAAGAAAAGAAAACAGAGTGTAACGCGCTACCTCAAACACAACGGTGATAGTTGTTTTGAGGAGAGCGGTGGTGTTGGGTTGTTTGAGAGAGCGTGAAAAGAAAACTCTCATGCTGTTGATAATTTTCTAGCCATTAAGAGAGCACTTACGGACAAAAGGTCAGAGTGAAGAAACATAGATCTGCTGTTACGGTGAGAATCGAATTACCGAAACGAGGTAATCAATAGCTATGGTTCAAGGTACGCTTTCGCTTATTGTGTCTTCTTATTAAACAAATTCTATGAACTATAAGATCTAGCTATATTAAAGTTTATTCAACACTTGACACACAAAAGCAAGCTCGATACTCAACTTGAGCTCTTTTTCAACTTTGTTCCTGACAAAACTAATAATACATTATCTATCATTAGCAATGATATTGTCGTGACTAAGGCTGGCAAATGTCACTAAGGCATTATATTTTTTATTTCTGTATTTTTTAATCATAAAAAATGATATTATCATACAAAGATTTGCATTTGATAGATTTACCTGTATCGTTTTAACAACAGGAAATGAAACAACAGACGGTGGTTATTGGAAAAAGTGATACCTTACTTTGATGGCTTAACTTTTTCCGGATTTTATTGGCATTAATTTAATATTTAAACCATTATTTCAGATTTTTTTATTGTTTATTTGAATTATTTTATTAGATTTTAATGATGCTCTGTACAATTTTTAAATTTTAAATTTATTTTTTTTTATTTTGATATATATTGTTATTGTTGTTTTTCAAATTTTGAATTAAAAAAGGATGACAAAAACAACTTTAATCTATATATATCACGCCTCTTATTGAGGTAATTTCGGCTGATCTAATGTTAATTCTTTGGTCTTCAACTGGAGATAGAGGCAAAGATAGGAGTAGAGAAAAGAAAGAGATAAATAGGATTGATATTAATCGAAACTCATATTTCAATAACTTATTGGAATTGAAAATTTTTTTATTTTTTTATCTTTGTACAATTAATTGCATAATGTTGAGTATGTTTAATAGTTTTCAATTTGTCTATGTAATTTTTATCCTTATGAATGAAAGGTCATTCTTTATTTATTTTATTATTATTATTATTATTATTTTGTCATTTCCTTTAGGTTTTTTTGCTTACGAGGATAGGAGATTAAAGATAAATTTCTTTACTATAGATTAAAGATAAATTTCTTTACTATTGAAGTTATATAGCAAAGTAAATATTTACATCATTGATTTAAAAGAAAAAAAAAAGAAACATTAAATTCAATAAATATATTTAAAATAACAAAAGGAATTTATAAGATAACATCTAATAAATTTTAAAAAAATAAATAAATTTGATAAATTAAAAAGAAATTTAGGTATCTTACCATTTATATTTAAAATGATATTCTTCTTATTAAGATTTTAATTTTATTATGTAAATATTAGAAAATTGTATCTAATAGTTATATTTTAAAATTAATATTCATGTACAATAATTATCTATATTTATATTTTAATTTTGAATTTTAAATTTTTGTTTTTTTGTTTTTTAATTATTCACTCTGTTCTCTTTATACATAGATAACTGAATTTGCATAGGGATTAATATGGTAGTTTAACTAAATAGTTTTTTCAATTTATGCCTAGTCTACCTCCCTAAACAGCATTAAATGAGCTCTTTATTTGATAGATAAACAACTCATGCAGATAAACTCCAAAAGCATAATTAATTAAAGGATTTCAAACGAAAATGAAGGAAATTGTGAGCTAATGACGTTAATTTATCCATTTTTAAAACTTTCTGAAATTAAGATTCCACATTTGAAATCTCGAATTTCCCTCATATTCTGAAGTCTTGAGCAATTTCAATCAAATGAGCGCAAATATGATGAAAATGTGGAGCCAAAATTTTTAATACTCTCACTGTCTCCTCAACTTCTACATTATGCACTAATATAAATTTGGAACAGAACCTGAACATAATTGCATTCATAAGCTTTTCAAACTAAAGGCAATAGAAAGGGCAAACATTATTTCTTGCATCATGAATAATTCATTTTCATTTGATCTCAATGAAGTCCAATAAATTTGCCCATACATTCTCACGATATGTACGCAACTTTTCATCTTTTTTTTTTTTTTTTTTTTTTTTTTTTTTTTTTTTTTTTCATTTTGTATAACTTATTCAGAATATGAGCACAACTCAGTTAAAATTACGAAATTACATGAAGTAATTTAGAGTTAATGAAATTCGTGCACATATTTACAATGTGTATATAAAAGGGCTTTTCAAAACTATAGTGCAACCATCCACTTGCGTGTCCATATTTTGAATAATTACACAAATTGTCGCTCATTTTGTGTTCACATCTATAAAGCCGAGCATATTGTTAAAAATACACATGAAAAATAGTCATCCAGTCAGACTTCGAAAACTTAATTGCATTAAATGTCTTTTTTTTTTTTCTGTCACTTTCCTCGTTCAGAGCATAATCTGCATGTGGACTATATAACTAATATGAGGTTATTTAGATTTTTCATTTGACATCCTTCCCAAAGTTTTCATTTTGAGTAAAGTTCTCTATATAAAGAAACGGCCAAATTAGAAAGTTTCCCAATATAAAAAAACTAGAGGGAGTATTTTTTTTTTTTTTTAAGTTTGAAATTATTACTTATTTAAGATAATTATCCATATTTATATTTAAATTTTTGAATAGTTTTTATTTTTAGATTGGACAATTTTATTTTTATGTCCATTTATTTATAATAATTATCCATTTTTATATCTATATATCTTTATTGTTGTTTTCTTTTTTGTTCTTTTGCTATTAGCTTTTCTTTTGCTATTAGCTTATTTGCAAAAACTTTTTTGTTCTTTACTGTTAACTTATTTGCAAAATAATTTAACTAATACTTATTATCTAGGACTTTTGTATTTTATGCATTTACCCTATTTTAGTTTATACTTGTATCTTTTATATTTTTTTTATTTGCTTATTTCCATTTGTTTAAGGTGGTAGGATTTATTTTTTTTATAAGTATTTATTTTTATACACAACAAAAAAGCAACCTCTGATAAAATGTACAATAATACAGTAATAAAGCAACTCGCGCAACGCGTACTTCCATATAATATTTCTTGAAGTTGGAATTGATTTTGTTTTCATTTGTTCTTTATTATGTTTGGTTAGGATCATTCAAGTTAAAAACATAGGCATAACGTGAGTAAGAACCATTTAGAAATGGACTCAAGAAGAAGCAATGATTGTAACATCAAAATTTGGCTTAAACTATAAAAGTAACCCCAACTATGCCATTGATAGCAAACTCACCCTAAAACGACATTTGTACCCTGGAAACTCCCATTTGAAAACTTAGATATATTGACACCTTAGTTTAAAAATTAAGCCAAAAAATGACTGAAATGATATTTAATATAGTACTCAGTGATTAACCTTGGTTTAGCTTAACCCAATGAACCGAAAACTAACCATTTTGCTCCCTTTCCCTAACCCAAAAATTCCTAACTTGAACAATTGCGCGGAAATCTCAAATCGCACTTTTTCTCTTAAAGTAGTAAGAGCTGAAAGATTTCTTGCAATGCAAAATGGTGCTTTGGATACCGCCGTGTTGCAAAAGTAGTGAATCGCCTCTCTTGGTTATTGTTGGCGGCAAAAATGCATCGGCTGCCGATGTAGATTTGTTCTTTCCTAGATGTTCGTAAACCACTCAAATCACTGCAGGAATACTCCTATGTTTCTCCTTCTTTGGCGAACTAGAAGGCAGTGTCACCGGAGAAGATGACAGCAACGCCATTGACAACTTGCCTAAAAAGCAACGCCATTGACAACTTGCCTAAAAATTTTGGCTTCTCGCTTTGCTTTTTGGAGACTTTGATGTACAAGGGTTTAATTAGCTTCAAATACTTTTGTATCTCTTCTTTAGAGAATTGCTTTGACGAATCATCAGACAATGAATCACACGATTCGAGATGTTGGGCAATTGTTCAAGTTATAGATTTTCTGGTTAGGGGAAAGGAGAGCAAAACGATGAGTTTTTGATTAATTGAGTTAAGCTAACCCAAGGCAATTCAGTAGATCCCGCACTAAATATCACTTCAGTCCTTTTTATGATTTAATTTTTAAATTAGGGTGTCAATATATCTAAGTTTTTAAATGGGAGTGCCCGGAGTACAAAGGTTAACACAGAGTAATTTTATAATAAGTCACATAGTTGGGAGTATTTTTGTAGTTTAAACCACATAATTTGGTCTTCGGGTTACAGGCAAGATTAGTCCATAGATTCTCAAGCCTTGAAAGCTTTAAGAATAAATGTGAGGAAAAGCTATTAAGACATTTATATTTCTTTAACAGTCTTTTTGTTGCTTTGCTTAGCTGAATTCTGTCTTGTTTTTGTTACGTTTGTTGACATTCAAGATGCTAAATTTTGAACATCCTCAAAAAAAAAAAAAAAAAAAAAAAAAGGTGCTTGCTAAGAATTGAAAATTTAATTTTCTAAGGTTTCAGTTAGCTAATATAGGGATTTAGTTCTTGAAAAGAGCATTAAGTATTTACTCAATTGTTTAAGTTTGTGATCTCAATAATTCTTCTAGACGTTGTTTTCTTATTTATTAGGTTTTGATTTTTTTTACATTGTGTTATGGGCTTTTACCAAATTCAAAGTTTCAGAGTATGCTTAATTTATATGTATATTTCCATGTTTCTGCGTTAATAGAGAACTTCTGAGAGTTTTTCTATTTTTTTTTTTATCAGCCTTACTGTTTCTACATTGCTTTCACTATAACATATGGATTTGGGAGAGGCAGCAAGGTGTTCTCTCCTCCTTTGAAGTATGGCTTGCTAAAAATTTAGGACATACTCAATCATACAGGCATATACAAACATAAATGAATTATATTTGGTTAACATTTTTTAGTATAATATTGTTTACGAATTCTATACAGGTTAGAAATAAACTATTTTCAAAATTTTATTATTTTACTGAAATTATTTATAAAGCTTTTCCAAGAGAACTAATCACTAGATCAGTAGCATCATTTGCTTTCTTTGATTCTAATTCCTCTCAATTTTATTTTTCTTTGATTATTTGATTTTCAGCTGATATTTCTTTTATTCTTAGACAATAATGCATTATCTTTTGCTATTCATAGGCAATTGAGCATCTTTTGCATGCATTTGCTCAATCAATTTATTACAAATAAAATTTGATGTATGTTAAAGGCCATTGGTTATATATTAATGTTTCTAATGGACTAGATATAATACTCAACTGTTTTAATGGTTTTGCCGTAACCCCTTGCATGTCAGCGTTGAAAAAATTTTGGTCTTTAATCAAAGGCTTGAGATATCAATTGATGTTGATCATACACTAACTTATCTTCATGCATATACAGGATAGACACTATTTTCTTATCGTTCATAAAATTCTATATGGTAGGATGTATTTGAACTTAAATGACCAATTCATGAATGTCAATAACAGCTTTCTTCCTCTTTTTATTGTCTTTTTCCCATTCACTATAAAAAATATGCTAAATTGCAATCCATATGTGACCGACCTGCATTGGTCACAATTTGGTGACCGATTAACGACCATGTGTGATGACATTAGAACTTAGATTAATAAAAAATAAAACGGTGGATTTGAGATTGATCTATGACCACTTTAACGACCGTTTTGCCACGAATTGAGATTCTGTCGCTAATCCTCGCACTAATATTTCCCGTGAGTTTTGTTTATGGTTTGTGACAACTTTGTGGCCAATTTAGCAACCAATTAGCAACCAATTGTGGTGCCGTCACTATATTTCGCGTATAGTTTACCACGAGATTTTGGTTTTGTTTTGCAACCGGTCAGAGACTAGTTTTCAACCGATGTTTTGGTCTTAAATCGATCGCAAAATTGACATTTGCAACATGACATCACCTCAGTTATTATCACGACCGAATTATTATAGGTTGTGACCGATTTGTCGGTTGCAAAATTTTAGGGCTTTATAAGCCCTTAGTCGCCTTGGTCGCGATCACCCTTCTTTCTCCCCCTCTTCTTTTTCCCTCCTTTTCTGCTTCTCCTCTTCTCACTGCTGCCTGTCGCCGGCGCTGCTGTGGGATCGTCAGTGGTCACACCATCGCCGGAGAAGTCACCACCGTCCACAGGTATGTTCTCTGCTTCCTTCTTCTTTCTCTCTTTCTGTTTCATTCTTTTAGTCTTGCGTTTTAGTTAGTTTCTGATTTTTCCTTTTTTCCTTTTTTTATTTTTTTATATTCGTAAAAGAAGAAATGATTAAACTGATTGTAGAGAATATAGATTACCAAAAACTACTAAATTTATTAATAATCACAGGCTATTATTAGTTTTTGGTTCTTTAGACAGACAGTAAAAGAACAAATTGAAATAATTGAAATCAAAGGAACAAATTGAACAAATTAAAAGAACTTAAAATAAATTGAAATAAAAGTTTGGACAGTAAATTCAGTTGCTAGTTTCAATTTATACTTTAGACAGTAAAGGAACAAATTGAAATAAAAGAACAAATCTTACATGAAAATACTTGAAATCATAAAGAAATTTTGCAGCAACAATTCTTAAAAAAAAAAAAAAATTGTGCTTTTTTTTCAAGATTACTAACACATATAGCATATTTTTTAGGGAAAAAAAAGGAAACGGAAAATTTTTGTGTAGTGAGATAAGTGAACTAGAATAGATGCTAATATTGATTAATGTCTAGTGGATTTTATAATTTATTTTTACGTTGATTATAATTTGACAATTTAAATTAATTAACTGAATTTAGATAATTCAATTAACTATAATCATAATTTAAAGAAATAACAAATTTAAGTTCAAAGTTCAATTAAAATTTCCTTTCTTTCAATTTTAACCTAGAACAAAATTGAAATAATGAACCTTTCAAGCATGAAATCAAAAACCAGTTAATAATCACCATTATTGATTTGAAAATTAAAATAATGAACCTTTCAATTTGTTGATTTGTGTTTTCATTTGAGTAGAGATCACATGAATGATGCGTTTGAGTTGGAGACCTAGTAGTGGCCGTTTTGACTTTGAAGAATGTTGTTGGATGTTATAGAAGTGTTTATTTTGTGTGTTTTGACTTGAGATTTGATTAGTTTATGCCGAAGTGCTGTCGAAATTTTTTTAGAGTTATAAGTTTTATTGCAAGTTAGTAAACTCTAGCATATATAGTTAGTAAATTATTCATAAAACTGTCATATTTTAGAGTTATAAGTTTCATTATTGCAAGTTAGTAAATTAGCATATATAGGTAGTAAGTTTTATTGCGAGTTAGTAAACTATAGCATATATAGTTAGTAAATTATTCATAAATCTGACATATTTTAGAGTTATAAGTTTCATTATTGCAAGTTAGTAAATTAGCATATATAGGTAGTAATCATTAAAAAAAAAAAAAAAAAAACTTTTGCACAACATAAATTGCAAATTAAATATGCTTTGAATGATCACAAAATAACCGACAGTAGAATTTGAGTTATTGTATTATTTTTATAAATTTTATGGTTTAGTTTTTGTGAAAACTAAACAAATCAATGCATTTACTGTTAATGTTTATGCATTTTAATTTGAAAATTGATTTTTTTGTAATTACTTTATGTTGATTTGTGTTTTTCATTTGAGTGGAAATTATATGAATAATGCGTTTGAATTGAACGCCTAGTAGTAGCCATTTTGACTTTAGAGAATGTTGTTGGATGATATAGAAGTGTTTATGTTGTATGTTTTGATTTGAGATTTGATTATTTTATGCCAAAATGCTGCCCAAAATTTTTTAAAAACCTTCAGGAATTGTACACTTATTGATATTATAGTAAGTTTATGTATATATAGTTAACCTTAGTTGCACATTTAGTGTATTTCTCATCCATATGGAAGAGAATACATGAATTTTCCAATTAGGACAGTTCGGAAACATCTGTCGATAGTCAGAGAATGAAACGACAATCTTATACATATGCAATTATCTGTAATTTCTGTTATATCTTCTTATTGTGTTCTCCAAATGCCATTGTGGAATTAATCAAGCCACAATGTGCATTTGGAGAATTATGGGGAGATGTTGCTAAAACTCTAGCTGGTGCATTGTGTAAGAAGTTGTTTCGTATTGACTACTGAATAGAGACATTTCTAAATGTGCTAGGTTCGCATCAAATGCAAATGGAACATGACTTCTGGTATGTTTAAAAGATGATTTAGGACTAATGCAATTACATAATTTACCCTTTATAAGCAAAGTGTTCATTAGTTAAAAAATGCGGATTAATCGAGATTGGACGTACGAGAGGTACGAGGTCAATGGAATATTTATACAGTTTGCAGGTGATACTCCTAATTGTATGGATGGTAGTAAGTTGAGGTGTCTATGTAATCATAAGAAGTGACAGGCTTTTTGCAAGTGCATGAAATCGCAAACAAGTAATAAAGAGTGAGTAGAGTATCATTCCTACAAGGATTGTATGCCAAGTACCAAAATTATGTTAACCTACTATTATTTATAGAGTATCATTCCCTACAAGGATTGTATGCCAAGGTACCAAAATTTATGTTAACCTAACTATATTTAAACACCAATAAGGAGAATTGTATGCCAAGTACCAAAATTATGTTAACCTACTATTATTTAAACGACAATAAGGAGAATAGTTCTAAAAATAAAAGAAATAAAATAAAGTGATTAAAAGAACTCAAGCAAGTAATTGTTGAAAAGAAATCAAGGATTAAAAGTTACTAGAGATTTTGACTTCACTTAATTCTATCCGATTTATTCTGTTAGTTTGATAATCAATTTTAATTGTTCAAGTAGGGGAAACAACCCTAAAGTCACTAACAAGTTTTTCCGATGTATTTTTAGCTATTTTGACCCGGTCTAATTATCTATCTTCCAATAGCGCAATCAAATATGAATTAAATCATTAAGTTTTATAGTTTATTTGTGAATTCATAACATAAGGTCGTTAATTTATGAAAACTCCAATGAGTCAAACCATATAGCTTCCGTATTAAGTTAATATTCTCATGTAATTTATTACCTTTTTCATATCAAAAACCCTTCTCCCGATAGTGATTAATAAAATAAATCAATTCAGGTAAGAAACTCAACATGGAAGCATTAAGTTCAATAATAAATTAAATTTGGAACAAGGAAAAATGAATCTAATATTATAAATTGGAATCGAAATTAAGTTACATCAAATCCCTAGTATATGAATTTAGTTCGACATAGTAATTAAATACAACTAATACAACTCAATTAACTTTGGCAAATATTCTCATTACTCCAATTATGCAATATTGGGAAAATAAAACAAGATCAATATGAATATTGAAAATAAAACAAGAACAGAGTTTAGAAATAAAAACTAGTCAACGATTGACTTGAGCGGCTTCCTTGAATCTTGACACCAACTTGAATATTTGAAGTCTTAAAGAGAGAAAAATAATGTAGAAAATAATAGAACAAGAGACGGACTATACAATGAACGGATTCGACCCCCAATCATGGCTAGTCTCTCTCTTTATATAGACTTTCTGGAATATCTTCGTGTTCGTTTAAGAAAGTGAATCTCTATTGAGCAAGAAATCTTTTAGAGATAAGAAATTATTTAGGCTTTGTATTCTTCTCAATTAGGACTCTCCCAGCGTCTAAATAGGACTTCAGTTTTAATAAGCTACGTCCCACAATATCTCCATGTGGGCAGCACGGGCTTAATATGAAGTTTCGGCCCAAGTTGAACTCTGCAGAGTAGCATCGGGGTGTTGGAGAACACGCCCTGGGGGTGCTGGATGGGGTGCTATTCGCTGGAAGTCTTTGGCAAATGATCTTCTCTTGCATTTTTGGCTGGTTTCCTATAAAAATTTTACCAAATTCCTCAAGATAAAGTGAAATATGATTCAAGGAACCTTCGTTGAAAAACATAAATAAAACTAAATGAAAACTAATTAAAGTAATTAAAAATATAAAAATCCTAATAAAAATTATATTGAAAATACTATATAAACAACACCTATCAAGAAGTGTCAAAATAGAGCCTTCTTAGATATCGATACAATTAAATTTCATTTATGCAAAAATGGTTTGGAAAATTATTATGAATGGATATATCATGGTGAACCTTGAGTTTCCAATGGGTCAGGCCACTCTGTTTCTTTAACATCGGAAAGTCAATCTTTGTTATTTGAGTATGGTAATCGATGCGGCTAGAGCAGAATTCAATTGGGACAATATGGAGGAATAGCCAAATTATGTAGTACAACAATTATTTGACATGCTAAATGCAGCTAACAGTAAATTGTGGCCTGGATGCAAGAATCATTCAGTTCTATCTGAAGTGGCACAATCACAAACCAATAAATTCAAATTTTTTACTTCATAAAAATAAATTTAGATAATTTATTTACCACAGATTAATAAATTCAAACCAATGAAAAATTACCTTCTCTTGGTGTTCTCTCCTTATTCATTTCTACAATTAGATAATTTTTTACCACAGATTAATTTATATTTACTTTATAAAAATAAGTTTATAATCAATCACATTATGTTATATGCTATCTTCTTTCAAAAATTATATTCGATAATTAAATATAGCAATATAATTTATGACTTCTTTTTTTTTTTCCAAAACTACATCCCTCTTAAAATTTTTCCCTCATTTATTTTATAATTTAATTGGATAACTGTCACGACCCGTTTCCGTGGGCCGGACCGGCACTAGGGCCTAGGTAAGCTTAAGGCCCCCGAGGCCCGTAGTAAGCCTAAATTATTCAATCTGCCCGTAGTAAGCCTAAATTATTTCAATCTGTCTACATGATTCTCCTTAATTTTCAAAACAAAACAGTCAAGCCATTGACTTGAGGATGCCCATATGACTTAAGATATAAGTTTTATAAAATTTTCAAACATCTGACCCAATATCAAATAATACATAAAATTTAACCAGGGCCTATTCACAATAACAAATAATCACAATAAGGGCTTACTAGTTTACCTACAGTTAATTACACAATAATTAATTTATAGCGTAGTGCTAACAATAAACCCCAATTTAAATACACAACCCTATAATTGCGGAGTCCAAAAAAATCTGATAACAGAATAATTTATACATTCAAAATTAAATATCAAGAATATAAAGTTTACATTTGTAACTCTGCGGAGAAGTTGCAAGAGCTTCAATCGAATCAGCTGGCTTCCTAGGTTACCTGACGAGATTTGGAGAGAAGGGGGTGAGTTTTTGGCAACTCAGTGAATAATAATAAATAATTTACACACCCACATACAGGCAACAAAATGCACCCTAGTATATTGACATGAACACACAACAATCACTTCATATGGTCATCATATCAGCACCCACAACAATATCACCTTCAAATTAATCACATCACGTGGATATAATCATATCACGTGGAAATTGGTCAGTGGCGTCACCGAATCCCTCGATGAGCCGTCCTCTCAAACAGCCCATCCTCTCAAACATGTGCACCCGGAGAGCCAATCCCCCATATCTGGCCGACTGGTCTAATCCTCACTTGACCAGTCCTCTCAATATTTTATTTTACATTCTCTCTTTTCTTTTCCATATCAGCAACATCATTTCATCAGTTCATCAGGTGCACACGGGGGCGCCGATCTCCCATTTTTCCGGCCGACGGTCCAATTTCATCAGTTCATCAGGATCCATATTTATCGACCGTCCTCACAATGGTGACCACTTCATCCCAACTCCACACAAACAGAGCACAGGTATATTACACAGCACCAAATAATCAAACAAATTTCCATTTATCATAATACACAATTTCACTCCAAATGCACAATTATGCACAAGTATAATTTATGTGATTCATAACATAATTATATATTGAAGAAAATACCAATATGTAAATATATAAAAAATGTAATGTTATCAAATGCAGTTGTTTGATATGCTTATTTATTAATATACTCACTTGTGGTTGGAAAGAACGAAGGCTCTAGCGTTGATTCTATCCGGGAGTAGCAACTAGATGGACCCGAGCGGATCTAAGCAAAGTAAAAATGACATCCGGAAAAAAAGAATATATCAGATAAAATAAAATATTTATTCATCACACTACTATTCTTAACCTATTTAATTTCTATCAATAATTTACTCTCTATAATTAATTAAATTTCTATAATAAATTTTATTTGCTACCGCAATTCATTTTATTTTCTACCGAAATTTCGACAACATCTCCCCTAAAAATTGGACTTTCCACCTGTTTAAAATATCAATAATTTTATCTAATAACTCCAAATCCGGCCCATCCATCGGTCAATCAATCAATTAAATTTTCCATCCTCCATCAATTTAATTTTTTCCCGTCCTCCACATTTATCCACATCAACTATATTAATTTTTCTTTAATTCCATAAATCATTATCAAAATTCCTCAATAAATTATTTCATACTGAATTTAATTTTAACTAACTATTGTTTTTATTAATCAATAATTACTTCATGTTAATTAATCAATAACCATTTTGAATTAATTTTAACTAACAATTTCACTACATAAAATTAATTAACTTACGCAAAAATAACTAAAAAATTTAAATGAACTAAATTAATTAACTACATAATAAAATTAATTTCAAGTAACTAAAATTATTAAATTAATTTTTACGCCCAAAATATTAATTTTTGTTCGAATTTGCGCTTAGATCCGGGATTCTTACGCGTGTTGGATCGAAGTATACACGCTGCGACTTGTAAGCGGTGCCGGAGATGCACTGCAGCAGCAGCAGAGCTGCTGTTGACGTCGGCGAGCGTTATTCTGTTGTGGCGGAGCAGCTGGGCGACGCAACTTCAAGGGAGACGTGACAGGCTCGCCGGCGCGATGGAGGTTAGTTCGCGATGGAGGTAGTGGACTGTCGACCTTGCTGGAATCGAATGGAGAGAGAGACAGCGATGGCGGAGCTACTGCAGCGTGGACCAGCGGCGAGGTGGCGCTACGTGGCTGAGCTCGTTCTGGCGGCTTGCGTTTCTGCTGGAGCTGTTGGGACGCGACACAGACACAATCGCAAAGAAGAAGAAAGGGAAAGAAAGAAAAGAAAGGGAAGAAGAAGAAGAAGAAGAAGAAGAAGAAGAAGAAGAAGAAGAAGAAGAAGAAGAAGAAGAAGAAGAAAGGAAAGGAAGGCGGTGGTGCTGGGTGGTTGGTCGGGAGGCGCAGGGATATGAGCGTTGAAGATAAGAGGGGAGGAGATGTTTCTAGATGGTTTTGGGTGTGTTGGTTCGAGTTCAGGTTCGCATAGCCCAAAATCTTGGTTTTTGATCGAGTTCTAGATTTTTTCCAAATTGGTTTTGGTTCGGTTTTGTCACTGTACGAATTATTGATTTGCATTTAAATTAATTAAATACATTTCCAGGGCTGTCAGTTTATAATTTAATTGGAAAATATTTGAAAAATAAAAATTCGGCGTTGTGTTCAATCTTCCCCGCCTTATAAAAATTCTTGTCCTCGAATTTTAAAAGTAGCAAGAAACTATAGGATGCAATAGTTGTTTTACGATAACGGTGGTTGTACTTCTCACTAATGCTGCACACTACTAAAAGTTATTACATTCACATTAGGAGAATATTCTTCTTATGACAGCTAGATATTACCTTATCACCATAGTTTTAATTTAAACGTTGAGTTGTCTATATCCACAAGTCAATCAAGTAAACCATTCATAACCCAAGGCACAGATTTCCACCATAATATTCACCTTTAACGTAAGAATTTAAGCTCTTTCATAAACTCTGCTTAAGTAAGGGATATTTAAATTCATTAGCTATATATCATGTGTCCTGCATTGAATGTATCGCCTCCCTTTTTCCTCGTCATTAGTATTATAGGCACTGATCATCATTCCATAAGAAAGCTCATACACAATCCAGTATTTTAAAATCTTACTGATACAAGAATCCTTATTATTATTATCAAATCTAACCATCTACATTCATCCTTTCCAATTAAAGAGATAGCAAATTCATGCATCTACTTACAAGCTTTTATTTCAAAACAAACTCAATGACATTCTCTAGCTAATTTGCTATCAACTGCATAGGAGATTTTGGCTTTTTCTATCCCAAGCACATCACCTATTTTATTCAACTTAACAATTTTCCCAACGGAGATAGAGTATACAATCTCCTTTCAAATCCCTACTAATGAGAATCCCATAAAACAAGTAGTGCATCAATTATGTAGAGAGAATTTAAATTGACCCTCAAGTTCCTATTTTAGTTTATTAACTTCTCTATCCCTCTCCCAAATTGTCATACCATACCATTTCCTTTAACTAATTATGACAAGAATTTATGCAACTAGCCAAGTTAGCTGTTGTCAATGTGCCGGATAATTCTTATTTATTTGAAAATCTTGCAAAGCACCATTCTATTATACTCAATTCCATAAAGAAATCCAGCTACATTTTTTTTTTTTACAAGCTTAATCGTGATATAAAATTCTCCAAGCCAATTTAACATATTTCTTCCGTCTTTAATCAATCCCTTTAGATCTAAGTTTACATATCTAGAAATCAACGAATCTTAAACACGTAATGCCTTTGCTCTAGCTTAATTTAAGAAGATTAAGAATGTTAAACCATAAATTCAGCTGCCCTGATTAGAACTTATGTCTTTTGTCTTTATGTTAATTCTTGATCCCATGAATGCTTATTAATATTTTCATGATAATAATGATCGATTGGGGGGTTATTCTTTTTCTTCCCACGTTTATCGTAGTGTTTATCTACCTGTAAATTTATACCTAATAGATTATGTGAATTTTTTCCTCATTCTCAATTATGTTCTTCTCTCTATATTTACTCCAACAAGGTTAATAGCTCATTGAATTTCCCTCACATCTGAGTTTTAAATGTACCAGTCTAAATGCCACCTAACTATTATATTCCCTTAAACCATTAGATATGTCGCAACTACCATTTATAACACAATCTATTTCATTCATCATAATTGCCCTACATTTGGCTAGGAATTGCAGAGTAGGTTTACAATTGATTCTACATTTATGTATAATAGTTTTCACTCTATTGGTTACAGCCTCAATCAACTCCCCATGAGCAATTTGATTGATTAGTGTCTAATCGACACACATGAGTTGGCACTCAATATATCAAGATGTAGTATTAAACCATCCTGTTTAATCAGCATCCAATAATCTCATAGTTTATATCCTTAGTCCTTCAAACACTACATTTGTTATTTCTCTTCATCTAATTTGTTAAACTATCCAAATTCACCTTTTCCTCTTATACCAAGTTTTTCACTGTTCCATGCAAATAGTAAATTAACCTGGGAATCAGGCTGCACTACTACATAATGAAAATACTCTATTACTCTTCATAATGTTCTACTAAGGGACATAAATATAACTTCCCTTCCTTTATCTATAAAAACAAGTACTTGCAAAAAGGTTGCGCACTAATTATAGAAATTCCTTATTTAAATGCTTTACGTCAAGAAATTCTAAATTTATTTTACACTCGTTGTCATCTCAAGCTAAAAGCTCGTGATCCTTTATCAAACTATTATTTCAACTAGACTGCTATCAAATCTTATACAATTATTCTTAATTTGTCAAACCTCCAATATAATTATCCGTCATTTAATCACAGTCTAATT
>NW_023591180.1:0-57861 GCF_014843425.1 Jatropha curcas | reverse complement strand
GGGAAAAGAGAGAGATTAGATGCTATCAAATCTTATACACAATTATTCTTAATTTGTCAAACCTCTAAATACTAAATTAATCCCTCATTTGAAATCACACTAATTCATACTCTTCACGTTTCTTCTCTGTGAATTGGATTCTTTTCTTTAATATCCATACAATATATGGACTAGATCCATCCTTAAACTTTATCTAATTCATTAGTATAACATCAATTTCAAATAATTGGACAATCTATCTTTCCATGTCCCAATGTTCATTCATCAAATACTTAATTCCAATCTCATAGGCCCACTATTTACAATATACATTAATTACTGTTTAAATTCCCTCATAGAGTCGTGTAACTCCTTAGATCATAGTATCTCCCATTTAAACAAAAATCATCTGTTTTAATTCACATACATCGAGGTAGCAACAATTTTTTAAACTCATAAGACTAAATCCATTAGATTTTAATTCTTACTTATACCCATATTAACATAGGATCGTCAGCGATGCCACACAATAATCCAACCTCAGTCTAAAATACATAAAGATTTTAGAGGTATTTTTACAAGATCATCACAATTTGACTTTTCTTATAACACAATAATTTATTATTATTCCTTAATTTCACCATCACCTAAAAAAGAATAGTTGTGAATACAACAATACACTCTACTCTTACCAAAGCAAGTGATTACTCATAAATAAACACTCACTTTATAACAATAAATTCACCAACATTAATTCTTTATGAAAAAATACTCTATCAACCCAATTATTAACTACCAAAGTCGCACTCAAATCTTCAACATTCAGACCTTATAAAATCATGCGTATATCCATTCCATCCAGAAATATTTATCTCAATAATATAAGAAATTCCACTAACGCAACTCAAATGTAAATTTCAATCAAATTCTAATACTCATCATACTCTAAATAAATAGACTTCTAATGTCCTCCGATACAATCAATTTAGTTCTCCTTATTAAATAATTAGCACTCATTCCTCAATTCCGGCAGCACACCTCTAAACACATTCTGCAATTCTTATATATGTATTCCCATATTCAACACGTAATTAAATAAAAATAGCACACTTCATCAACTAACTTCAAAACTTATTATCCTATATAACTTATCTTCTTACATACTTAAATTATATATGAAATATTATTTAATTCATAAAAGGGTTTTTGTTTAAACCATGCCCTTAGCATCAGTAACTAAATCACAATTCTTCTAAAGAAAAGGAGTACAAATTTTTTATCTTTATTAAACAACTTGACCCTAAATCTAGTTGGGAAACAACGTGAAGAGGAAAGAAGGAAGACTATGTCGAAGAACATGACAGGAATTACTCCGCAGTTTATATCTAGACTTATGACTTTTTGCTCTGATACCACCTTTGTCACGACCCGTTTTCCGTGGCCGGACCGGCAACTAGGGCCTAGGTAAGTTTAAGGCCCCGGGCCCGTAGTAAGCCCCTAAATATATTCAATCTGTCTACATGATTCTGCTAATTTCAACCAAACAGTTAGCCCATATGACTTGAGATATTAAGTTTATTATAATTTTCAACATCTGGGCCCAATATCATATATAATACAATAAAATTTAACCAGGGCCTATTCATTAAATAAACTCATCAATCACATAAGGGTTACTAGTTTAACCTACAGTTAATTAACAACAATATTTAATTTAATAGCGTTAGTGCTAACAATAAAAGCCCAATATAAATACACAACCCTAATAACTGCAGAGTTCAATAATTAATCTGATAAAAGGTAAACTACTACAGATAACCAAATTAAATAACAAAAATATAAAGTTATACATTTATAACTCTGCGGAGAAAGATTTGCAGAAGCCTTCAATCGTCAGCTGCTTCTCTAGTACCCGTGAGAGGTTTTGGAGGAAGGGGTGATTTTTGCAAAAATCCTCAGGGTGAATAATAATAAATAATACACACACAACATTACAGGGCAAGCAAAATGCCAGCCCTAGTATAACTGAATGAACACACAACAGTCATCATAATGTCATCATAAATCAGCACCCAACAAACAATATACCTTCATATCACCATCACGTGGAAATTAGTCCAGTGGGCCGTCACCTTAAAATCCCCGAGAGCCGTACCTCTCAAACAGCCCAATCCTCTCAAAAACATGGTGCACCCGGGGAGCCAATCCCCCATATCTGGCGACCGGTCTAATCCTACACTTGGACGCCAGTCCTCTTCAATATTTTTATTTTTCAATTCTCCTCCTTTTCTTTTCCATATCATCAACATCATTTCATCAGTTCATCAGGTGCACATCGGGGGCGCCGATCTCCCATTTACCCGGCCGACGGTCCACTTTCATCAGTTCATCAGGACTCCTTATTTATCGACCGTCCTCCACAAAACCCATCGGTGACCACTTCATCCCAATCCACACAACAGAGCACAGTATATACCAGGCACAAATAATCAAACAATTCATTTATCATAATACACCAATTTCATTCAAATGCCAATTACTGCACAAGTATAATTATAGTGATCATAAAACATAATATATTGAAGAAATAACAATAATCGTAATATATAAAATGTAATGTTATGCAAATGCAGTGTATGAATCATCGCATTTTTTATTATTATCTCACTGTGGTGGGAGAACGAAGCTCTAAAGCGTTGATTTCTATCCGGAGGAGCACTAATGACCGAGCGATTCCTAAGCAAAGTAAAAAACTGACATCGGAAAAAAGAAATAACTATCAGATAAAATATTTATCAATCACACTACTATTCTTACCTATTTTAATTTCTATCAAATAAATTTACTCTCTAAACAAAATAATTAATTAAATTTCTATAGATAAATTTATTGCTACAAAATTCCATTGTTTTTTCTTATCCTACCGAAATTTCGCAGCATCTCCCGCTAAAAATTGGGACTTCCACCTGTTTTAAGAATATCAACAATTTTATCTAATAACCTTCACTAACACAGCCATCCATCGGGCATCAATCAATTCAAATTTTCTCATCCTCCATCTGAATATCAAATTTATCAAACATTACCCTTAATTCTCGAATTCCTCTCATCTTCATTCCATTATAATACTTATTAATCAAAATTCCTCATATAAATTATTTCATAACTGAAATTTAATTTTAACTAACTAAATAACGAAAATTGCTAACTAAATTATTTTTAATTAAATCAATAAATTATACTACTTAAATTAATTTCACTAGGTGAGGAAATAATTACTACGCAAAATAACTAAAAATTAAATGAACTAAATAATTAACTAACAATAATAAAATTAATTTCAAGTTACTAAATTTATTAAAATTATTTTTAACCCAAAATATAATTTTGTCGAATTATTGGCGCTAGATCGGGGGATTCTTACGCGTGTTGGATCGAAGTAAATACCGTGCGCTTGTCAAAGCGGTGGCCTGGAGATGCACTGCAAGCAGCAGCAGAGCTGCTGTGAACGTCGGCGGAGTGCATAATCTGTTGGTGGCGGAGCAGCTGGCGACGCAACTTCAAGGGAGACGTGGACAGGCTCGCCGGCGCGATGGAGGTAGTGGACTGTCGCCTCAGCTGGATCGAACGGAGAGAGAGACAGCGATGGCGGAGCTACTGCACGGCCGTGGCCCAGCGCGAGGTGGCGCTTACGTGGCTGAGTCGTGCTTGGTGGCTTGCGTTTCTTGCTCGGAGCTTTGGGCTCGACACCAGACACAAATCGGCAGAGAAGAAGAAAGGGAAAGAAAGAAAAAGAAAGGAAAGAAAGAAGAAAGAAGAAGAAGAAGAGAAGAAGAAGAAGAAGAAAGGAGACGGAAGGCAGTGGTGCTGGGTGGGTGGTTCGGGAGGCGCAAGACAGATGTGAGGGAGGGATATGAGCCGTGAAGATAAGAGGGAGGAGATGTTTTTCCTAGAATGGTTTTGGGCGGTTTGGTTCGATTCAGGTTGAATCCAGCCCAATCTCTGGTTTTTGGAGCGATGTTAGATTTTTCCAATTGTTTTTGGTTCGGTTTGGTCAACTGTGAATTATTGATTTGCTTTAAAATAAATTAAACTACATTTCCAGGCTGTCAGTTTATTTTAAATTTAATTGGGAAAATATTTGAAAAATAAAAATTCGGGTTGTTTTCAATAACTTATTTGTTAAAAACCTTATTTTAATATAAAATAAAAAATAATCTATATAATGCCTTCTTTATTCTATTTTATCTTAATTTAGTAGAAAAATATAGATTTATAAATATTTAAATAATATATATTATAAAAACATTCTTTAAAATTATATGTAGATTGACAATCGTTGATGGTTCAAATCATTACATATAAAACAATTTCAACTCCTTTATAAAAATTAATTTAAAATTATCTAATACATTGTATTAAATCATTAAATTTATCTCTATAGAATATATAGTTTGGATAGGTTTTCAGCTTTTTTAAATTTGATTTTAAATTGTTTTATATATTAGCTGATGTCTTGATTTATCTATTTATTTAATAATATTAATAGAACATTAATTTATTTAATAGAGATTATTAAATAACTATATATTATACACATTTCTTAAAGAAAAAGACGCCATATTTTTCTCCTTTTTAAAAAAATTAACTAAAATGATTTAAAATTATCTATATATTGATAGTTTGTTGATTTATATTATCTCTATACGTATACTAACTTGATAAATTTACTCCTTTTAAAATTGATTTTAAATTATCCATAGATATTGGATAAATTCGTTGATTTTATTTCTACACTTATTATAATTGGATAATTTCAGCTCCTTTAAATAAACTAATTATAAATTGTCTATACATTTGGAGAATTTAGTGATTTACACACACACACACACACAATACACACACACACACACACACACACAACAACATATATAATATATATACGTAATTATAAATTGTATTATTTAAGCTTCCTTTTATAAAATAATATAATAATTTAATTTAAAATTATCCTATATATTGATAATCCCTTGATTTTATCTATCATGCATATATATAAGTTTTAATCACCATATCTAAAACATTTTTAATCTTTTTAAAAACATTTTAATAAATGTTATATAGATAATTAGTATTTTAATCCCTTTTTCTAATTATCTAACGATATCCTAGTTACCATATCTATCAAAAGATCCATATGTTGAATAAAATTCATGCAAAACAAAAACCTATTATTTACAATCAGTTTACTATTTCATTCATTCTTCTTAACTTCTTCTTTATTAAAAAATCAGTTTTACTAATTGATTTAGAATCAGCTGAAAATTCCCCATAAGCAGATGATTAGGGCATTAGAGTTAGATTGGTAGATTTGGGAGTCTGAGCTCAAGAAGTAATACGATTTTAATAAGCTTGGACATGATCCTCATTGATAACAGGTATATAATCTCGTTTTAATTATCAAAATTTAATTCTAATGATTTTGTTTTTTGTTTTTTTCTGAATTTCTCTTCTATTTTTGTTTTTATTGTATTTAATTTTACACCAGGGGAATATGAATTTATCGGGACAATCCGAAAAGTAATAAGTTTAAAGCAGAAATTCTTAAGTAGACTCTAAGTCTAGGCCACTCATGCTATAGACCTATCTATGAATAAATTTCCATCAAAAACCAATTGCTTTTTTTTAGCTTATTCCCGGTTAATTTTTTTCACGTTTCCCATTTTGTCGATGATAGAAAAGCATCCAGTTGCATTTGGTTAAAAATTTATTGATGTGTGGGCTAGAAGATAAGCAAATTATTGATGTGGATTATTTAATTGGTTGTCTATGAGCTGATGTGGTAGATTGAATCTACTTAAGAATTTCTCTAAGTTTTAGGCAATTTGTAGACTGAAGGATGCATATTTGCAATAAGAAACTATCCAAAGTGGTTTAAAACCTACAGGTTTATATCAACCTCTCCTGAGTACAAGATTATTTTCCCGTCCTCCAAATTACTATAATAAACGAATCTGAAGAGGGAAATGAATGAACAATCAAGACATAGATTCCAGTTTATTGCTCAGGATATCATTGATTTAAGAATAATGACAATAGAGTTCTATCAGAATATATCCAAAGTAACCACCGTTTAAGTATCTTAATTATTGATCATATGAAAAATAATGAATTAGTCATCGTAATACTTTATATTTGTCCGTTTGCTGAATATTCATCAAGCTCTTCTGTCGGGAGTTGAAAATGTTCAAATCGATGGTGAATGGAAAAAAAAAAACATTTGCAATTTATGACAAATCGAGAATATAATGGTAAAATACAATGGTAAAAATATAACCGAGTCCCAAATTAATGTTCAAAAATTTTAAACACTTAAGTCCCTTTATATTTGAGAAATAACATATGATGTTCCTAATTTATAGGTTCTATCTCACTAATTAGGTCCTTCTGTCACAAAAAGTAAGCTTTCACCGTTAATTAGAAAAATTTTGGGCAGAATATTTTATTTTTTGGAATAAGAAAGAACTTTCCTATATGGACTGGAAGAATACCATAGTGAGATAAATCATAAGTTAAGAAAGTCATAATTATTTGTCAAATGTAAAGGAATGTAAAGTATTGATTTGAACATAATCTTAAGGGATTTCGATTATATTTTAACTCTTAATATAATATCTAATTATTACACTTCCTAATTACTTGAATGAACTAATGTATTTTATTATATCTTTGTAGTTTCATTTTAAAGCAAAAGTTACTTAATGGCGAAAATTTGCAGGGACAATTGTGACTTCAGCTTTTACAAGAAGATCAGGACCTTTCATTATCATTGTTTTACTTCTGTTAAAGTTAAAATTTCCAGGCTTTTTAATAACATATTTTTTTATGAATCTTTTAATCTTTCAAATTGAAACACTATAGTTCAAGGCTTATTTTACAATATATAAAATTTCATGCTAAATTAATGAATATTAGTAAAATTTTTAATAGTTTAAGGTCTTGCTTTATGTACAACGTAGTGCTACAAAAAATATATGATTAGTCTATAAGTGGAAGAAAAAAAAGTAATGATGAAAGGTTAAAACTCATATCTGTATTTTTGTTGTAATTTTAATGTAAATCGAAAATTTCATTTCATCTATTTTCTTTCTTTTTCAGCGTTTTTTCAAGCTATAGCATCTCAAATTGAATCTCTTTTGAAATGAACAAACAGCTGAATGCCAATTTCGATGAACAAATATGTCTAAATAGTTAAGAAAGATCCAAACAACATAAGGAAATTAAAGAAAGGATGAGGGATGAGAACCATTGAGGTAAATGTCACTATCTTATTTTCTGTTAAACTTTTTTCAAAATACTCGTGTTTTTGTTAGTATTGGGTAGTTCTTTTTCCACGATCACCAATTTTCAACTGTTCGAGCAAAAATAGCGGACATTGATTCCTTTATCATAGATGGTCCTACGGTTTCTTTGCAATGTTCGCCCACGAAGAAGTTGGTGCCTACTATTCGCTTATAAATATATATGTGGTTCCTGCAATCAGAGATTGCAAATTCCTTTTGATGGCAGATAAATAATAAATATGCAAATATTTATATTTTAAAATAATCAAAACATTTTCATGCATGGACTCTATTCTTTATTTTTCCAGTATTGATTCCGTATTAGGATTTACTTTTCCTTCCTATTCAAAGTCTTAGGTTTCTTTTACTTTGCTTTAAAACTTGCATTTTTGAATTTTTGATATTTTGCTCCAATCCTACGCCTCTTTTACTTGGGTAAAGTGTTTTTTATTTCCAGCATTAAAATCAGTATGAGAATTTGCTTTTCACATCGGGTTCAAGTATTAGGCTTCTTTTACTTTCGCTTTAAAGAACTTGATTTCTGAATTTCTGGTACTTAATCTTACGCTTCTTTTACTTGGCAAAGCAATCCTTAGCCTATAACTAATTATTTTTCTCAATATAGAATATAAATTCATACTAAAATGATTTCACTAATCCTTCCCTATAAAGGACTCATTTAAATTATCTTATTATTGGATCGTATGAAAGAATATGAATTAGTCCATGTATTTTTATCTTTGTTTTATCTTGTGTATATCTATTCGGCTTTTTTGTCCGGGAGTTGGAAAAGTTTAAGTCCGCTGGTGATAGAAAAAAAAAAAACATTGCAATTATAATAGATGAGTAAGATTATAGTATAATATATATTATTATAATATATATTGGAATAAAAAAATCTTTTTATTTAATATCTCAAATATGTAGTCCCCATAGCCTCCAAATAATACAAATATCCTTTAATCAAATGTTTAGGCAAAGAATAAAAGAGGTAAAAGAAAGCAAAAGTATGGTGAGCCTTCCTGCATGAGTGGCAATAAGATGTCGGGCTTGATTTCCCTTCACCGATATATGTGATGAATGGAAGAAGAGTGGAACGATGCAACAAATCAGCAATAACGCAGCAAAACGAAGGACCTCGCTCTAATCATTGTGCCCGATTAACGTGAGCAACGAGATCCCAAGACATCCATTTCACTTCGGATTGGGATAAAAACCTTTATCAATACTCCCAGGAGTGCCGCCAAATCAAAGCTCAATCTCTGCTTCATACAGCCTGTCCCGGCAACCCAATCGGAAAACAAGCGGCAGCAACAAAATTACCCATGGCTGTTTTCGGAGGATCGCACCTTCCGCTGCTGAACAAATTTGTTGAAAAGTACGCATCAATATTCAATTTATAGATCTTGCATAGGCCGAATCCAAGTAATAATCATTGGCCTTTAATTTCTTTTTGCCAAAAAAGAAGCCGAAATGAAGTGGCAATCAGTTTTTGCCCAACCAAGTTTGTTGCATAATCTCTTACCAAGAATTGGCAATGCCTCACAGTTTAATAACAAACCTAATGATATGTTGTAAAAAGGCGGTCTTGGAAAAGCAATGCTTCCAATTACCCCAAATTACACTTACAATACATTTTCCACACAGACCATACAATTACCTATGGTACCAAGTGCCTAAGCTTACCCATAGCCGAATCTGGTCTGTCACAAAGCCACCAAAAAATCAATGCTTGCCGCAGAGAATTTTGTGAGTCAAGAGTATCTAGGAAAAAAGAGCTGAAATAAGTCCAAAGCTTAGCAATGATGGGGCAGAAATAGAAAAGGTGGTCAGCAGTTGTCTCCGACTTGAAGCAAAATGGGCAACCGGATGGACGATAAATCATGAATATTTGAAGACGTCTCGGCAAAGGTAAAGCTCCCCTAAGGAGTTTCCATTTAAAAATGGAAAGCTTAAACGGAAAAGATGAATCCCAAATAGCGTTGCTTGAAAGGCAAGAAGCTTTGCTCTCTCTAACACAATTGTAAGCTGAAGCAAGAGTAAAATTGCCATTCCTTTCTCCTCGCCACACCACATTATTATCTGCAAAATCAACAAGTGGGCAAGCAAGAGAGTGAACTTGACAAATCCATTTCCAAGTGCAAGAATTGATAAGTTGATAGCTCAATTCTCCCTGCCGATGATATTTTTGGAGCATATAGTTAGCCCACAAAGAATTTCTCTGCATATAAGTCCACCAGATTTTGAGTGAATAGGCTTTCTGTAAAGAGTGAAGAGATCTTAACCCCAACCCTCCTTCCTTAGTCGAAAAACACATATCCCTCCTTCCTTAGTCGAAAAACACATATCACGATAACTGACCCAGTGATATTTCGAATGATCCACATCGCTACCCCAGAAAAAAGTAGCCATTTTATGCTTTAATAAGCTCAATATTTTTTTGGGCAACACCATGGCCCCCATTATGTGTAGAGGAATGGAGTTTAGAACATGCTTGATCAATAAACGGCCACCTAGAGAAAGGATCTTTTTTATCCAACACGTGAGCTTTGACTTGACTTTCTGCAAAATGCCACTACAATAATGAGCTCTATTAATACCTTGATAGATTGGCGCACTAAGATATATAAAAGGAAAATGCCTCCTTTTAATGCCCAAAGCATCCTGAAGACGAGAAACCTTGTCCTGAGAGACATTCTTAGAACAATAAAAAGAGCTTTTGTCGAAATTGATCAGTTGCCCATAAGCTTCCTGATAAGAAAGCAAAAATTTCTTGAGATTCGAAATGCTTCTGACATCCCCTTTAAGAAAAATTAACAAGTCATCTACAAAAGAAAGATGAGAAACTATAGAGCAATGTCTCGCCAATTTATAAGGTGAAGTTGTATTCGCAGCCATTAAATGATTGAGGCCCCGTGCAAAGCTTTCAGAAGCTAAAATGAACAGATACGGTGACAACTGATCTTTTATATAAACTGATTTTTTATATAAAATATATTATATAATATACTATTATTATATATATATATATTATCTATTATTATATATTATTAACACTTCTAATTACTTCAGATGATGAATGCATTTTTTTATATCTTTACAGAGACATTTGACTTAGCTTTTACCAAAAGGATTAAGGCGATGCGAACACAAGTATAAGTAGTCGAAGTAAGCTAAGAATAGAAATGTACACATAGGCAAACCAGATGAATATTTCACAAATAGTAGATTCTACCTACCTCTTGTAGCGCATAATCACTCACCGTCTTCCCTTATCTTTCACGAATGGAACACTAGAACACTGTTTATCTTTTCCATGAATCACCTGAGGTCTTCTATTGTGTGACCTTTGTTAAAACTAGAAACCAAGTCTATGTGGGCAGATTTTTTATGTGAGAAGAAGAGGTGACAGAAATGTTTCAAGGGGCGTGTTTTGCTCGATAGGTAGGAAACACGCTAAATAGACTTCTTTGCCTTGTCTTTCGTGAACAAAACAAAATTGATACCTGGTATGAGGAGAAAGCTTATTTTGAAATCATACGACCTAATGACACATGTAAATGAATTTTATGATTCTTGTAATTTGAAAGAGGAGGATGTTAGCCAATTGATACTTGTAGTATGAGAGGTGGACGTGATTGAGTGTTTTTAGAAGTGTTTGTGAAATGAAATGTTGCGCACTATGATTTTGATAGTATTCCATGAATGTAATGGTTTAAAAGTCTTACAGCTGAATATAGACATGGTTATTACTCCGAATATCACTTCATTTGTTGAAGTTGATATTACGATCGATTGTATATGGATATCATCACTGAATGATATATGGATCGATTGTATATGGATATCATCACTGAATGATATATGATTGATATTGAAATTCCTCCTTCTAGTTTGAGGTTGTAGATTGCTCCTCTCTTCTATTGAAATTCGTGTCACAGATTGATGTTGTAGATAGCAGTTTAGATGTGCACATTAGACACTGATGGGCCGCTCGGAATTGACTCTATAAAAGTCTGTAAGAACTAATTATGAATTTATGATTTAAATGGTATACACTGATGGCCCTCGGAATTGACTCTATAAAAGCTGTAAAGACTACATTATGAATTTATGATTTAAATGGTATTGTTTTCCTTATTCTCTTTAGCATGGTGGGTTTATGAATTATGATTCATTATTATTTTTAAAAGCAGACGCTTATATAATGTTGGTTTTACACAATATCCTAAATTTTCCTGCTAAACACTACATTAGTTTAACAACCAATTTTAAAGAATAGTTATAAAAAGAGTATATAATTGATTTATTATTTTCTTGCAAAGAGTATTGATTTGATAAATTGTATTTGAATTACAATAATACACCACTAAGTAATATTCTTAGCGATAGTTGCTTTTGTGCTATTGCAAGAAAAGGAAAGGAAAAGGAAACAAGAGAGGATCATTTTTGTTTGATGTAGCTAGTATGCTACTGATGTAGCAGCTATTGTATATTTGGTTTCTTTTTGGAATATGTATGATGTATTAAATATTAACAGAACAACCATGTATATTTGAGCAGATACATGTAAATTATGGGTGTGTAAATTTGAAAGTTTGTATTCTATAAAAGTATGTATATAATGTTTCGAAAGGGCTCCAGTATGTAATTAAATCATCCATAGGCTTATGGGTTATAGAACCACTTTATGCTTTTGATAATGTAATTGATGTTTAAGAAATTATATTGACTCAACTATTTTATTGAGCTTAATAGAAGTTATGTTTCATCTATCTAATAAATTACTAAAACAAAATTTCTTTATACCAGGTGGAAGAACCAAAAAGAGATTTTACACTTATTTTAATAACTAAATTTACTTTTCTACAAGATATAAATGAAAGAATGAAAAGTTTTAAGTCCCTTGTAGTATACCTAGTAAGTATTTATAAGTATTAGTGCTTATTAAGTATATTACGGGCGACATGCCATGTCTTACAGTAGGGTAAGGTTGGACATGTTTAGTTTGGTATCAAAGCTAGATTAATTACATACTGGATAAAACTTTTACTAAATAAAATTTGAAATGTAGTCTACTCAACTATGAAATGACTGTTAAGTGTTGGATATCTACATCATACAATATTCTAATAATATTAATGTTTTTCTGTGATAGGATATAAAGAGTGTTTTGTTTTTGATAGATAGTATGGAGAGTGTTGGCTAGGCAGATAATTTTAGTCTTCTTGAGGAGCAGTCTGATGCGAGGTAGAGAGAGATTGGTGATGCTCTTGAGGGTTCTGATGTCCCTGTTGCCCCAGCTGCTGACCCTATAGCCCAGCAGATGGCTGCTTTATTGAGATAGATGGCAAGTAACTTATAGCAGCAGCAGCTAGTTAGACAATACAATAAGTTAGTTAAGTATGGGGCCATAGAGTTTTCAGGCACCACTGACCCGATGGTAGCTAAGTAGTGGTTAGAGAGGATTGATAGGGTTTTCTTAAAGCTCTAGTGTGATAATGCTCAAAAGTATGATTATCCAGTCTCTTTACTCCAGGAAGATGCATATGAGTAGTGGAAGACAGTTCTTAGGAGTAGAGTGTAGCCACCAGTTCTGACTTGGGTAGATTTCCTAAGAGAATTCAAGAAAAAGTATGTTCCATATGCCTGTCTAAATGCCAGAATAGAGGAGTTTTTGCAGCTTAGACAGGATCGCAAGACTGTAGCTGAGTATGAGAGGGAGTTTACTCGGTTGAGTTGTTATGCTGGGAGTATGTTAGTTACAGGGAGAGACACGTTCAAGAGATTTGAACAGGGATTGAAACCCAATATTAGGAGTCATGTGATCGGTTTTGAACATGAGAATTTTTCTATATTAGTATCACAAGCTCTGAATCAGGATACGGTTGATTAGGAAGAGGCTATAGAGAAGGAGAAGAGTGTCAGGAGGACTTTTCCAGGGGCTATTAGCTCTGGTAGCAAGAAGAGGAGATTCTCTGGTCCATTGCCTCCTAGATTTGCCAATATGAGGCCACAAAGTCAGAGACAGTTCAGATCACCATTGCCACCTCCACGAGCTCCTCTAATTACTCGTAGTTGTGTTCATTGTGGTAGATATCATAGGGGAGTATGTAAGTTGGCCATAGGAGCATGTTTTAACTGTGGCGAGGTTGGACACTTTGTGAGGGATTGCCTTAGACCCAGAACAACTACGCCATACGCAGCCACGGAGGGATCTTTTCAGAGACCAGCTACTAGTTATGGATCTTCCCAGTTTGCAGGCAGAGGTAGGGGCAGATGTAGGGATAACATGTCAGGTAGTCAGGGGACAATGAATCAGCTAGAGCCCATTAGTGTGCCAGCTAGAGTTTATGCTATGAGGCAGAGGCAGGATGTCGATTCAGTTGATGTAGTGGCTGGTATATTTTCTTTATTTAATCATGATGTGTATGTATTATTTGATCCTAGATCTCACTCTTATATTAGTGCTAAGATTTCTTGTTCTGTTCCTTGTGTGAGATTGGCTTATGATGTGCTAGTATCAAGTCCATTAGCACAGCTTGTTATTGCCAACAAGTTATATCAGGATTGCCCACTTATGATCCAAGGTCATGTATTCTTTTATGATTTAGTTGAGATCCCCTTTAGAGATTTTGATGTTATTTTGGGCATGGATTGGTTAAAGAATATCAAGCAGTGGTTGATTGTGACCTTAAGAAGATTATATTTTTAACTGCTAGAATATACAGGTGTGGTGTACAGGGCGAGAGACAGATACTTCCTTAATCTATGATCACTGAAGCTTTAGCTCAAAAATTGATCCATCATGGTTGTGAGCATACATAGCTCACATTTTGACACAAGGGTAGGTACTCCTAATCTTAAGGACATTCCTACTATGTGTAACTTTCCAGATGTTTTTCTAGATAAGTTACCAGGATTGCCTCTAGAGAGGGAAGTTGAATTTGAGATTGAGGTCGTGGCAGGGATTCAACCAATCTCCATTGCTCCTTACAAGATGGCTTTTGCTAAATTAAAAGAATTGAAAATGCAGTCATAAGAGTTGCTTGATAAGGGGTTTATCTGCCCTAGTGTGTCACCATGGGGAGCTCCAGTGCTATTTGTAAAGAAGAAAGATGGCAGTTTGCAGTTATGCATTGATTACCGCCAGTTGAATAAGCTCACAGTCAATAATGGATATCCTTTGCCAAGGATTGATGATCTTTATGATCAGCTTAAGGGTGCTTCTGTATTCTCTAAGATAGATCTAAGATTAGGGTATCATCAACTGAGAGTTAAAGAGCAGAGTATTCCTAAGACAACATTTAGGACCCGCTATGGCAATTATGAGTTTCTAGTTATGCCATTCAGATTAACTAATGCTCCAGCACCATTCACGGATTGATGAACATGACCTTTAGACCTTATCTTGACCAATTTGTTGTGGTTTTTATTGATGATATTCTGATATATTCCAGAGATACAAAAGAGCATGATAGGCATCAAAGAATTATTCTTCAGACTCTTCAGGAAAAGCAGCTTTATGCTAAGTTTTCTAAATGTTAATTCTGGTTAGCACAAGTTGCTTTTCCTGGTCCTATTGTATCTTTAGAGGGTATTGTAGTGGATCCTAGTAAGATTGAGGCTATTTCTAGTTGGAAGCCACCAAAGAATATTTCCGAGATTCGCAGTTTCTTAGGTTTAGCTGGCTATTATCGCAGGTTTGTTAAGGGATTTTCTATGATTGTTTTGCCCTTAACTAAATTATTGCGAAAGAACGTTAGATTGAATGGACAGATAAATGCCAGGAGAGCTTTGATAAGTTGACGAAGTGTTTGACTGAAACTCCAGTTTTGACTTTACTTATTTGACAGTGTTATTTTTATAGCATTTTCAATATAATTTTTATTAAGATTTTTAGTATTTTTTATTTAATTAAATTAGTTTTTATTTAATTTTGTTATGTTTTTATAGATTTAGATGAATGGGTGTCTGCTAATATATCCGAGAGATTACATAAGAGCATGATAGTCGATCAAGAGAATTAGGTTCTTCAGACTTCTTCAGGAAAAAGCAGCTTTTGCTAAGTTTTTCTAAAATGTTGAATTCTTGGTTAGCCACATATTGTTGCTTTTTTCTGGTCTGATTTGGTATCTTTAGGAGGGATAATTGTAAGTTGGATCCTACGTAAGATTGGAGGCCTATTTGCTGAGTGTGGAAAGCAACCAAAGAAGGAGTTGTTCGAGATTAGCGACCTAGTGTTACTTGGAGGTTTACAGGCTGGGCTCATAGTATCGTCAGCGGTTTGTTAAGGTGGTTTTTCTATGCATTGGTTTTGCCCTTTAACTAAAGTTAGTTGCGAAAGAACGTTAGATTGACGATGGACAGCATAAACAGGAGATGGCTGTTGGATAAAGTGATGACGAGATGTGTTTGACTGAAACTGAATGATGCCAGGTTTGCTATTACTTTATTGTAGCATGTGTTTAGTTTGTTTATAGCAATTCTTTGCCAATATAATTTTTTTAAAGATTTTTATATTTTTTTACTTTAATTAAATTAGTTTTTACTTTTAATTTGTGGTTGGATGCTTTTTTGCTTTAAAAGCTTTTTCCTTGAAGGAGATCACTGAACTCAATTTTGAATTTCTTAAGAAAATTTGTAGGGTTTTGGCTAAGTAGAAAGGACAAAATGAAGCAGAAGAATATTTGTGCAGCATTATTTAAAAGCTTCCTTGAAACACAACTCATTTGATCTTAAGAAAATTTGTAGGGTTTTGGCATAGAAAAGGACAAAATGAAGCAAAATATTTTAGCACGCTCGTGCTAAGAATCGAGGAAAATCAAGCAAAGAGTCAGACTCTAGCATGCCCTAACCGTGCTAGGGCGCACGCCCTTGCCACAATGGAGATATCAACCCAAGGGCGTGCCCGCTGAAGCATGCCCGTGCTACACATGCACTGGAATTCCAAAGCCTAGCACGCCCGGACCGTGCTATGGCGCACGCTCGTGCCACAAGACCCTATTCAAGCGTGCTAGACAGCACGACCCGTGCCGAGTCCTCCACAAAGCCAAAGCCTGGCACGCCCAGACCGTGCTTCATAGCACGCCCAGACCGTGCTTCATAGCACGCCCATGCTAAAAGACCAAGAGCTGATTTGAGTCAAAATTGCCAACCAATTCCCTCCATTTTCATGAGCTCCCCTTGGATGCTTTCTCCACATGCAAATCAAGCTTTAATCTATGCATATGGAAAGTCATGATTGAGAGAAATTTAAGGCTTGATTGAGAACATTATTTCCTACTAAAGGTAGACTTTATTCCCTAAACTATGTGAATTTCCCTTCCAAGGAGCCTATATAAAGGGAAGAAGAGATTATTGTAAGTATCCCCATATATCATACAATCCCTTTTCATATCCCATATCTCATCCAAGATCTCATTTTTAGTCCTATATATAGTTTCATTTCTTTAAGAGTTCAAGTATTCAAGAGTTGTGCAAAGATTCAAGAATTCAAAGGAAGACCATGCTCGAGCCATGGTGTTATCACTAGGTTAATTAATCATCTATATAACTCTTAGATCTTGGTTATTCTTTCATTATTCTTTATCTGATTATGGAATATTCATAAAGTATTTTCAGCTTTTATTTTATAAGTACACATTGGTTTAATAAACTCTCATACTAGGGATTTGATGTAGGTGTAATGCTTTTCCAGATTGTATTAATATTATATTTGTTTTTCTTTGTTCAAGTTATTGATTTATTGATTAAACTTAATGCTTCCAGCAAGGTTCTCCCCTGGATTGATTTATATTCATTAATCACTTATCGAAGTCAACGGAGTTTGTTTTGATATGAGAAAAGTTAAGGAATACATGAGAATAATAACTTGATGGCAGTGAAGCTGATATGGTTTGACTCATGGGGCGGGTTTTCATGAATTACAACTTTAATGTTATGAGTTGTTCATAAACAAAACTACAGAAACGTTAATGATTTAATTTCATGTTTGAGTTTTGTGTTATTGAGAGATAGGTAGTTAAACAGAATTAAAATAAGGCTAACAATACATCAGAAGAGCTTGTTAGTGATTCTAGAGTTTGTTTCCTCCTTACTTGAAACAATTAAGAATTGATTAATGCGAACTAATAAAAATAAATTGGATAGAATTAAGTTTTGATAAGATCAAAATCCCTGAGTAGTTTTTAATCCTTGTTTTCTGCTTAATCAATAATCCCTGGTGTTTTGCTTGAACTCTTCTTATTTTTGAACCGTTGTTGAGATTTAATATGTATTGAAACAATTTCCTCATTTATCGTTTAAATAATAATAGGTTAGACATACATTTTTGGTACTTAGTAATCAATGCCTGCGTCCGGGGAAGGATATTCTAATCATCATGTGATTACTTGTGGCGTAGTTTCGTACACTTGCGAAATGCATCTGGTCAGTTTGTTGCGCACCTAGTTGCCGGGGACTAGGCAATTGACCAATTAATCAAATACGAATTATCCTATTGATAATTTGACATTTATTTTTGTTCATTTTTGTTCATTTAATTTTTTTGAAGATTATTTCAGGTTTTTATGCAAAGAAGATCAGGAAGAACTGAACCCCTGATCTTTGATCCAGAAGTTGAAAAGACTTGTCATAGAAACAACGCTGCTAGAAGAGCTCGTGAGAATAGACCGGAACGGCAAGCAAACATGGAAATTGAAATCAATCCTCCACCTCAGAATAATCCTCAACTTCAAAACAGACCTCAACCTAATGTCCGCACATTGCGAGATTACACAACACCTTCTCTCAATGGAGCAGCATCAAGTATCACTAGACCTAGGGTTGAAGCTAACAATTTTGAAATTAAACCCACAATCATTCAAATGCTCTCCACTTCGATTCAATATGGAGGTCTACCTAGTGAAGAATCTAAATGCTCACATCACAATTTCCTGGAGATTTGTGACACATTCGAACAAAATCACATCACAAATTTCCTGGAGATTTGTGACACATTCAAACAAAATGGTGTTTCTGAAGATGCCATAAAATTAAGACTCTTTCCTTTCACTTTTAGGGACAAGGCACGATCTTGGTTACAATCATGTCCTACTGGAAGTTTTACAACATGGGAAGAATTAGCTCAAAAATTTTTAGCAAAATTCTTTCTATCTTTTAAAACTACAAAATTGCGAAATGAGATTATCACCTTTGTTCACCATGATCAAGAAAGCTTATATGAAGCTTGGGAAAAATTCAAAGATTTACTGAGAAAATGCCCTCACCATAGTTTGCCTAAGTGGTTACAAGTTCAAACTTTTTACAATGCATTGTCACCTAATATTAAGATTACTCTGGATGCAGCTGTAGGAGGATCTTTTGATAGAAAAGATCGATGAAGCATATGATTTGATAGAAGAAATGGCAAGCAACAGCCATTATCAAAGCAACTCCGAAAGGAGAAAAACTGCAGGAATTTATGAAATCGATGCCATCAATGCGCTCAATGCTAAGGTAGACAACATGGTAAGAAAGTTAGATCTATTAACCATTAAATCTATGAATTCCATTGTACAAACATGTGATAGATGCAATGAACAACATGGAATTGGAGAATGCATGTTAGATTCTGCAAATCCACAAACCTTGGAGCAAGTAATGATAGATGCAATGAACAACATGGAATTGGAGAATGCATGTTAGATTCTGCAAATCCACAAACCTTGGAGCAAGTAAATTACGTGATGAATCAAGGAAGAAGGAATTATCCGTACTCAAATTCTTATGATAACAGGTTGAGAAATCATCCTAATCTTTCGTACGGAAATTCGAATAATACCTTGAATGCACCACTAGGTTTCATTTCTCCAGAGAAAAAGTCTCATGACGATCTCCTCACTCTGTCCAAATCACACATGGATTTTTGAACGAAACCAGAGAGAACAATAAAATCCAACAAGCTGCAATAAGGAACTTGGAGATTCAGATTGGACAATTTGCAAACATGATGGCAGCCCGACCTCAAGGTACGTTACCGAGTAACACTGAGAAAAATCCTAAAGAACAGGTCCAAGCTATCACTTTAAGGAGTGGCAAACAACTGAAAAATACGCCCAGGATTGATAAAGAGAAGGAAGAGTAGAGAAAGGCTCCTATCATTGATCTAGAAGAAAAGGAAGAAGTGAAACCTTATGTTCCACTTGTTCCCTTTCCACAAAGATTGAAGAAAACGCAAGACGATAAGAGTTTCCTCAAATTTCTTGACGTCTTCAAAAAGCTTCAAATTAAGATTCCTTGTGCTGAAGCTCTTGCTCAAATGCCCAGTTATGCAAAATTCTTGAAAGAAATTTTGAGTAAGAACAAAAAGATAAATGATCAAGGAATGGTGATGTTAACAGAGGAGTGCAGATCATTCAAAATAAATTGCCTCCTAAATTAAAGGATCCAGGAAGTTTTTTTATCCCTTGTAACATTGGCAATTTTAATTTTGAAAAAGCTTTAGCAGATTTAGGAGCTAGCATTAATCTCATGTCTTATGAAATTTTTAAGATGCTAGAAATGGGAGAGCTAAAGCCAACCAGGATGTCTCTACAATTGGTGGATCATTTAATCAAATATCCGAAAGGGATTGTAGAAGATGTGCTTGTCAAGGTAGGAAAGTTTATTTTCCCTGTCGATTTTGTAATTCTTGACATTGATGAAGGCAGGGAAGGATCCTTAATCCTTGGAAGACCCTTTCTTGGATCCTTAATCCTTGGAAGACCCTTTCTTGCAACTGCAAGAGCGTTGATTGATGTGCACGAAGGAAAATTAACTTTGAGGGTAGGACATGAGCAGGTAATCTTTGATGTTTTAAAGTCATGTAAACTCCCTATGGATTATGATGACTGTTTTAGGATTGATGTTATTGATAAATGCGTAGAAGACAATTTGAATAATAAAGATAATAATAACATTAATGAAAACATCATAGATGAAAAAGAGAGTGAACCACCAAGGCAAGAATTGAAATAGTTACCTTCTCATTTAAAACATGCATTTTTGGGTGAGAGTAATTCTTTTCCTGTAATTATTTCTTCTCACATAACACTTGATCAAGAAGAAAGGCTGTTGCAGGTTCTGAGAAAGCATAGGAAAGCTTTAGGATGGTCAATTTCTGACTTGCAAGGGATAAGTCCAAGTATATGTATGCACAAGATCCTGATGGAAGAAGACTACAAACCTTCAATTGAGCATCAACAAAGATTGAACCCAAACATGAAGGAGGTGGTCAAAGTAGAAATCATAAAACTCTTGGACGTAGGCATCATTTATCCAATTTCAGATGGTAGTTAGGTAAGTCCTGTGCAGGTGGTTCCAAAGAAAGGAGGTATGACAGTCATTTCTAATGAAAATAATGAGTTAATCCCAACTAGAACTGTCACAGGTTGGCGTGTGTGCATCGATTACAGGAAATTGAACAAAGCAACACGCAAGGATCATTTCCCCTTACCTTTTATTGATCAAATGCTTGAAAGACTTGCAGGCTACTGATGGTTGTCGATTCCACCGAAAATTAATTACTGAATTTTAATTGCATAAGTGGTAAATTCAGGTCAAACCCTAGAGACTGAAATATTAAATTTTGATATTAAATTTGTTGATATTTTGTAAAGAGAAAAGGGGTTGGCTTTTGAAAAATTCACTTAAGAGAAATCAAAAAATAAAACTGACTATTAATCTTAAAGTTGAAATCTCAATCTATAAACATTCAATTAAAGGCAATTTATAATCCAATGTATAAATGATCCAGACAAATGTTTGAAATGAACTTACTCTTTGAAATACTTAAACTGAACCTTACAACCAGCATGATAAAATTCCCTGACTTCCCTATTATATGTTAATTTGAGCCCAGCAACCCTTTTATTAACTCTAATTACATTAAATGAGCAGGTATTAAGCAATCCTATTTTCCATTTGATCAAAAGCAGTAAGGACAGGAAACAGTTAAAGTTGAGCAATAAATTTAAAAAGCATAAATTATTTAAATTCAAGCCCTATTGGTTTTCTTTAGATTTATTACCGAAAACTTGGAACATAATCAGTAAAACTAAATGCTATAACAGCTGCAATCTTTCACAACAATTACGGATTATGAAGATGACATAGCATTCAATCCTACTGCGAAATAATTAACTAATTAGGCCTTTTTAGCAAATGCACCTAATATAGAAATTAACACCTTAGATTATAAGAAACAACAGAATAATCAAAAGAACAATTATTTAAATATAAAGACAAGTCTCACATTATACAATATGGGAAATTGAAATGCCTTGAACTGAACTATAAGAATTTAGTCACTAGGTAATATTATGCCTTTGAAATCACTAAACACAGAAAACGAACAACTCTCAAATTAGTGGTGAACTATTGTTGGGAAGAAAACGTGCCTCTGTTTGCTCAGAATGCAACTATATATATGCCTCTGCAAAGAGCCAAAGAATCTCTACATCATTGGGAAATAAAAAATAGTCAACAGAAATCTTTTATTGTTCTGATTTTCTCCCATATGTTGCAGCAACTCTCGCTTTTCGATAATTCTGATAATCTGATTCTAACTTCTTCAACAAACTTGTAGATCTCCTTCTCACCTTTCTAACAAACTAAGGCTCGCCCAAAACAGACACTCACAGCAGAAGATACGACCTAAAAACCAAATCAGGTTGAAGCAGATATTTCTGCTAAAAATGTGATCTTTTATGGCTTTTGGGACAATCAAAACGACCTCACTTCATTTAGTTGTCTTCAAAGCAACTGTAAGGCCATCTTCTAAGATTCAAATGGGCCTGGGCTGAGCTAATTTTGACTCTTGGAGCTCCAGATATGTCTTAAACAATAAAACCCGTTCATAAACATAAAACCGCGTTCACTCCTTGTTCATTCACGACATTTGTTCCTAGATTCAAAGGCTCTTTTTGATGAAATTTTCAGAGGCTGAATTGCATCTTGCCTCCTCTTAGAATTTTGGTAGAGGGGTGCCTTCCATCTTTCCAAACGAATCACAAATCAATCAGAATTTGGAACATCTATACATTCAAATTATGCCTGAAGAAAACAAACAATGGTCAAAATATTAACAATGCTGAAATTCCTCATTAAAATGGTGTATTATATCAAAAAAAAAATAACTTAGATTTCAAGATGCCTAATTGATAAAATTGTTCAATCCAACTGAATTTAAGCTTGAAAACAACTGCCATAAAAAAATACCAAAAATATTAAGAATAAAAGTGACAATTTATGCACATATCAAATTCCCCACACTTAATCCATGCTTGTCCTCAAGCATAACTCAACTTGTTAACATGGTCCAAAAGAAAATTCATCCAACTCTTTACAATCCTCAAAAGTACATTTTAAGAAAAACTATCTTAATTACAAAGTAAAGTTAAATTGAATAAGCATATCTGAAGTCCATAGAGAATAAAGAATTGAATTAAAATTCTTTCTAACATAAAAGACAAGGCTCGAATATTGTGATTTAAAGCATGCAATTTAAGTTTCATATCAATTAAACCATTGCTTGAAGAATTATTAAACTTGCTTGAAGTAATTAATTTGATAATCTGCCAGGTAACTAAGAATTCATCGCAACCGTGCCAGGTCACTAAAATTCATCGCAACCACACAAAATTTAATAAGCTAAACTTTTTTTTTATTAGTTGCTTGAGCATTTATTGAATGCCTGAGTTTGCCATTATCCGTTCAGCGCGAGGACGCATATTGGTGATACTCGTACCCGGCTACTTAGAAAGGAACAAACTCAAGTGGCTAGACTAACACTATTCTTTATCCATTACTGGACAATGGAGTAACTCAACTGCTCAAGTCTTTATTTAATTGCTGTTTTTTTTTTCTTTTTTCTTTTTTTTTTTTTTTTTGTTTTTTTTTTTTTTGTTTTTTTTTTCAAACACACACATAATGCTCATCTCCATGCCTAGGCAGTTTATACAAGAATTCTAAAAGCAATAGCTATGAGTTATGGTCATGCAATTCATTAGTTTCTCCAGTATTAAGTCAAGCCTCAAACCTTATGCCAAAAAGAATCAATAAATTCAACAAGTTATTCTAGATGCACAAGAGAAACCAGCTACTCAATTTAACTTTTCTAAACAAATCAAGAAAGTCTTTCAATTTCTCAAAGGACTGCTCTAAGTCAAGATAAAAATTTCTGTCATTTAAAATGAATTTTAGCACCATAAAAATTCTTTAAATTTGACCCATCCAGCTACTTAATTTGTCATTTAAAATGAATTTTAGCACCAAATCTCAGCTTTCAAACTCTAATTCCCTTCCCCACACTTAGTTCATTTACTGTCCCCAATAAATAAATAAACGAGCAAATAAATAAATAAAAATTTGACAGCAAACAAAAAAAATCAGAAGAAGAATAAAACAAATCTTATTGTGGCAGCTAGCCACCAAGGGTTGCCTCCCAAGCAGCGCTTTTGTTTATCGTCGTTAGCTCAACAAAGTCATAGCAAAGCTTCTTCAATCCAAATAAATTGGATCACTCAATTTGATTTCCTCCAACAGATGAATGCTCTTGAAAGCCGCCTCATAAAAATGGCTTGGGAGTCTCTGGACCGTTGAACTTTGAACACCCTTATTAGTTCTAAAGCTTTGAATTGTCAATAACACCATTAAGAACACATTAGTAACAATAATGGTCCAATCCAACGAGAACGTAACTTACCTGGGCATTTAATTTCAGATCTGAATTAATCAATCAAACTTTTTGCCCAACCACAAACTGCTTCTTAATATGAGTTTATCATGAAATGCTTTTGTCCTTTTCCTTATAGATCTAGAATTCGTCATAAACGTCAAGTCGACTTTTCCTCGAATTTCCTCTAATTCTTGCAATTGTAACTTCCTTTCCACACTAGCAGTATCTAGGTCCAAATTACAATGTCTAACAGCCCAATAAGCCTTATGTTTTATCTCAACTGGAAGGTGACACATCTTACCAAAAACAAGCCTGTAAGGGGACATCCCTATGGGTGTCTTATAGGCTGTCCTATAAGCCCACAAAGCATCATCAAGTTTAAGGCTCCAATCCTTTCTATTCGGCTTCACTGTCTTCTCTAGGATAGACTTCACCTCTCTGTTAAATACTTCAGCTTGCCCACTTGTTTGAGGATGATAAGCTGTAGACACTTTATGAAAAACACCATATTTTTTTAATAATGCCTCCACAGCTCTATTACAAAAATGAGTGCCTCTGTCACTAATTAAAGCTCTTGGAATTCCAAATCTGCTAAAAATGTTTGACTTGATAAAAAATGTTTGACTTGATAAAATCTACAACAGCTTTAGAATTGTCAGTTCTGGTGGCTTTAGCTTCCACCCATTTAGAAACATAATCTACAGCGAGCAATATATAAGTAAAACCAAAAGAAGAAGGAGATGGACCCATGAAATCAATACCCCAATGAAATCAATACCCCACACATAAAAAATCTCACATACAAGTATTGGGGTTTGAATCATTTCATTTCTACGAGATATACTTCATGTTCTTTGACATTGTTCACAATTTTTGCAGAAAATATAAGCATCACGAAATATGGTAGGCCAATAAAAACCACAATTCAATATCTTCCTACCTTTTCTCTTAGGTCCAAAATGGCCTCCACATGCAAATGAATGACCAAAAACCAGAATTGACTCAATCTCATTATCAGGAACACACCTCCTAATAGGAACACACCTCCTAATAATTTGGTCAGAACAAAATTTCCACAAATATGGTTCATCCCATACATAATACCTAGACTCACTTTTCAATTTTTCCTTTTTCGCTCTATTCAAATCAGAAGGCATGGTTTTAGAGGAAGGGATGTTACACATACCCTGTAGTTTGAATAATTGCTCATCAGGAAATAATTCTTGCAGAGGAACTGGATTCTCTTGTGTCATTAACCTGCTTAAATGATCTACTACCAAGTTCTCAGCACCTTTCTTGTCTTTAATTTGAAGATCAAATTCTTGCGAAAGAAGGATCCATCTTAATTAACCTTGGTTTTGCTTCCTTCTTTGCCAGGAGAAACTTCAAAGTTGCATGATCCGAAAACACAATCACTTTAGAACCAAGCAAATATGACCGAAATTTATCTAAAGCAAAAAAGCAAATATGATCGAAATTTATCTAAAGCAAAAATAATAGATAAAACTTCTTCTTTCATTCGTGGAATAATTGCGCTGTGCGAAGTTATGTCCCTGGAATGCATAATAAATCACCACTGAAAAAGCTTTTCCACACAGCTGCCCTAAGACAGCTCCCCCTTACTGCATAATTACTATGGCATCACACATTATTTGCAAATGGTTTAGTCCAGTTAGGCAGCCTGAATAATAGTGAGGTGATGACAATTATTACTTTAGCTTGTCAAAAGCCTCCTTGCTCTTCACGCAAACTCAAATTTAACATCTTGTTGTCAAGAGCCCTACGACAAAGGTATTGGCTATTTTAGAAAAATCCTGATAAACCTTCGGTAGAAACCTGCATGGACCAAGAAAAGAGCGCAATTCCCCTTCACAGTTGTGGGGTAAAAGCGTAAATTTCACAATTAAATCAATCTTTGATTATCTACCTCAATCCCTATTGAAACAACATGCCCCAAATAATTCCTTGCTTCTACCATAAAAATGACACTTTTCATAATTCAAAAACAAGATTTTTTCTCAATGCAATCTCTCAAAGAACCTAGAAGATAAATTATGCAAACATGCATCCAATGAATTCTCTATAACACAGTAAAATCATCCAATGAAGCACCTCAATGCAATTATCAATAAAATATTATCAATAAAATCTGAGAATATGCTAACCATACATCTCTGAAATGTTGCAGGTGCATTACAAAGTCCGAATGGCATTCTTCTAAACGCAAAAGTTCTAAAAGGACAACTGAAAGTAGTCTTCTCGTGGTCCTCTGGTGCTATCACAACTTGATTATATCCCGAAAAACCATCGAGAAAACAGAAATACAACTTACCTGCTAACTGCTCAAGCATCTGATCAATGAATGGTAATGGAAAGTGGTCCTTCCTTGTTGAAGAATTTAACTTGCGGTAATCGATGCACATACGCCATCCACTTTGAATCCTTGTTGGAACAAGCTCATTATCTTGATTTGCTACAACAGTGACACCTGATTTCTTTGGCACAACTTGAACCGGACTTACCCATTTACTGTCTGAAATTGGGTAAATCACCCCCAGCATCCAATAGCTTCAAGATTTCCATCCATAGCCTTTCAAGATTTCCATGTCTTCAACAACTTCCACTATTTGGCGGGTTCAACCTTCCTTTGACGGCCTCTCTACTTGGTTTAGCATCAATCTATCTAAAACAAAATCCTATGCATACACACGATGACCTTATGCTTTGATATCAGCTACTGTCCAACTGATAGCCCGCAAACGGGCAAAAATTTGTTATGTTATTTTGATATGAATTGCATGAATGCATGAATCGTTTTTGTGTATATTTTAAACGTTTTTGTGTCTGTTTTGTTTCAAAGTAATTTTTGTAATTTTCAGGAACACAGTTGGAGCAAAGATTTGTTCTATACAAAAATAAGGCCAAAACAAGTTGAAAAAATGGAAGAAATCCTTGATCCAACCCTCGCACCGCGAAGCAAGTCACAACAAAGAAAATGCCCAAGTTGCGAGCGCTACAGGAGGTCGTGCACGCAACCTACACCCAGAACAGGCAAGTCGCAAGCGCGACATTCACAAGTGCGGGCGCGAAAAGAAGGACTGAGAGTCAGAAGGTTTGCAAGCAAAAGTCGCGACCGCGCCTTCCATCTGCGCGGGTGCGAGAAAGCACTTTCGAGAGGCAGAAGGTTTGCCAGTGAAATTTGCGAGTGCGACTTACATATGCGCGAGTGCGAAAGAACTTTTGAGAGGCAGAAGCATTTGGAGCAGAAGTCGCGAGCGCGACCTTTGCAAGCGCGAGCGCGAGTCGAGATTTCCAGGAGACGTAATTGCTGCCTTTTCATCAGAAAATCATATCTTTCCATGCAAGGGTCGGGACTTCCATGCAAGGGTCCGGGACTCTTTCCCAAGAGAAGTCACCTGAAGCACTCTTGGCCAACTCAATCACTACATCAAATCACATCATTCTCCTCCTTCTATAAATTGAAGTCAAACTCAAGAGGAAAAGAATGCCCACTATGGCCATAGTGCCATATGCATTATGCATTACATGTAATCCCATGCAATCATGTATAGGCAAATATGTAGTACTTGAATACAGTAGAAAATAATCAAAGTAGTACTTAAAATAAGATGACGAGAGTCACTTATTATTGTTTGTTGCAACAGAACAATCCGAGTTTCCTCGCAGTGTGTACGCCCTCCCGAGGCTTGAGTTTGATTCTTCTACTCTTTCTCTTGTTTTATTAAAGACTTTTTCTGCATGCTTGTCGCTTCATATTTTCTACTGCAAAGCAATCAATATTATTTTAGGGTTTCATTCAATAAAGTTCTCCTTTCTTTAAGGTTTCTTTTGGTCTTTGTTTAATCAAGCCTTACTTAATTCATATCTTCTCAAGAAAGAAATTAATAATCAGTAAGGATCAAAGAGATACAATTCATTTAGTTGATTTGCAAATGTGAATCTTTTAACTCTGCCTTTGTCAAAGTTAAATCTAACTTATTTGAAATAATCAAAGAACTAGCAACTAGGGTTTATATATTTGGCAAAGTAAGGCTTATGTTTGCTATAAGAAGATACATATAATAATTAGAGTATATGTAATCGAGAACGATTGAATTATACTTACCATATGTGATTAAAGAAATCGTTTATTGCATCGCTCCTCACACCTTTGGGCTACTACGAAAAAGGAAAACTCTAATCGCATGATCAAATCTCCTTCTAAGTATTCTAACTAATACTTTTACTCTATTGAATGAGTAGTACATATTTTAGTTACCACCAAAGTCTTACAATAGGATTATAGTTTCTCATTTATAATTTGGTATTGCTTGTAAACATAAAGTGCTTAAGGATAAGTAGAAAGTGGACATAACCGTTCCAAGTGGGATCGACTCTTTTTATTACTACGTTTGCGATCTGTATCAACTTGTGGGAACTCAAAAGAGACGCAACACCAACCAATAGCTTCTTTGTGCATCCTCAAAACTCTTATCAATCTTTCTTCTTGAATCTTTGTTGACTTACTTGAAATGATAACCAGAAGTGTCTCTTTATCTCCCAAGTAAATATACTTCAAATGCTCAAGCAACGGTTTGAGTTCAAGAACTGGTGCATCTAAAATAGAGGGCAATAGTTTTGTGTGAGGAGGTAAATCAATCTTAGAAACTCCATACCTTTTTGGAACTACTGGTAATGACTGTAATGCCATTACTGCATCTTGAACCTCTACACTTAGTGGCTGATTGGTATTATCTTCATCATCTTGAACCTCTACACTTAGTGGGCTGTATTGGCTAATTATCTTCATGGCAATCCTTGACTAATCACCACTTCTAACTCATCCTCATTGCTTAACTCAAAAAACATCTGCACAAATGTATCAATTACAATCAAACGAAAAAATGTAAATGATCCATCAGCAGGAAATGCCTTCATGGGCATAAGTAAAAAATTAAAAAATTTTTAACAACTTCCTCCATTCAAACTCCATGGTTACAACGTGCCACCATCCACATCAATCTTATGCTCTTGCAGTTTTTTAGGAAAGGTCTTCCGAATAAAATCAAGCAGTAATTTGATGTGGGAACAGGCATCCCCCATTATCAAAATGTAAAAATCTGCTGGAAAAATTAATTGTCCAACCTGACCAAAACATCCTCAACTAAACTCCCACAGGGTAAGCATTAAGAAACGATTCAGCCATTGAATAATAACACTCGGTTTCCTTTAAAGTGTTAAATTTCAAAAGTTGAAAAAACTCTGAGATATGACATAACTGAATATGACATAACATTAATAGATGCTCCTAAATCTGCCATTGCTCGTTCAAATTTAGAATCACCTATTCTACATGGGATAGAAAACGAACCTGGATCTGTACACTTAAGGGGTAATTTCCGTTGAATAAATGCTGACACATTTTCTTCGACACTAACTTTTTCATTATTCCTCAACTTGCGCCTTGTAGTACATAATTCTTTAAGGAATTTTGCATACTTGTGGATTTGTTTGATCGCATCAAGTAAAGGTATATTAACCTCTACTTTTCTGAAAGTTAAAGGTATATTAACCTCTACTTTTCTGAAAGTCTCCAAAATCTCTTGTTCTTGTTCTTCTTTCTTTGTCTTGGCCAACCTACTAGGAAATGGAGGAAGATAATTATTAGCATCATTAACTTTAAGTTTAGAATTTACCTCGACTTCAGGAACCTCACAATCCTTTGCACCCTGTTGCTTCTTTTTCCTTGACTCGTGTACAACTTGATTATCAACTTCTTTTCCACTTCGTAAAAGTATAGCACTTGCATTTTCTTTGGGGTTTATCACTATTTGTGATGGAAGCTTACCGGAACCTTGAGCTTCAAGTTTACCCACAGATGAAGCTAACTAACCAATTTACTTCTCTATGTTCTGAATGCTATTCCTAGTCTCTTGTTGAAATTGGTGTGTATTATTAGCCAAAGCCTTAACAATTTCATCAAGTGACATACCTTGATTTTGTGAAGAGGAAGGCAATTGAGTTAATTGGGGTCTTTGCTGCTGGTATCGATTTTGTACCGGTTGATTCCCATAGCTCAAATTTGAATGGTCTCACCATCCTGGATTGTAAGAGTTAGAATAGGGGTCATACCTGCATTGTTGCTATCCAAAATTACCTACTGCATTGGCATGCTGCACTAATTCATCCTCTTGGAGTGTAGGACACATATCAGTAGCATGACCCGAAGCAGAACAAATTCCACATGCCTTAACAGTTTGAATATTCCCTACAGCCAATTGTCTCACTAAAGAAGTTAAATCAGCCAATTGTCTCGACTAAAGGAAGTTAAATCAGATTTGTCTCTCAAGATTTAGATGTACTTACCGTCATTAACCTTCTTTAGCGGTGGTGTGAATCCATCTTCTCATTCCAAATCTGTTGAGAATTTGGCTGCCATGATTAGTAATCTCAAGCAACATTCTTGGGCATCTTTCCGGGTTTTGTTAACCATAAAGCCCCTCCCACTAGCAGCATCTATCATGCTACGGTCCATTTGGTAGAAAAGTCCTTCATAGAATATTGGATCAAAAGTTGCTCACGCTAATTTGATGCTGAAGGGCAGCTTTGCCAACAAAAGGCTTTTGTGAACTGTTCCAAATACTCAAACAACTCTCTCATTGTATTGTCCCGAGCTGCCACAATTTCTTTATCTTATGTTGGCGAGCGTCCTGAAAGGCAATCGGAAAATAACCTTCTCTAGGAACATTCGCTGTACATCTGATCATGAGTTGGATAGCATCGGAAGGAAGGTAATTAACACCAAATCTTTAGCTTTATCTTCCAATGGAAGAAAGGAAAAGCTGAAGGCTCTAATTTGCGTCCTCTGAAAACTCCCTGAGGTTCCATACTGCGATACACACCACGTGAATTCTTTTATAATGCTCTATTGTGGTCTTCACAAACTGAAAAAAAGAAAACACAAATGGAATTAGGCAACAAATTAGGATTACGTCCAAGATTTTAAAATTTAAAGCAACCAGTCGCTAAAGTAAGGCAAAGTTGATATGCACAAAGGTTGCTAAGATTTTAGGTCAGGTATATATAGGCCATTCTTTCAATGGTTTTGGCAGACCATGGTGTATCATTTCTGAATCTTGAATTCTGAAAATTGATTCCCTCGGAGAATTGGTTTTGAACTAATCAATAATCGTCCGTTCAGAAAGAGGCTTGTGGCTCAAAATTAGCTTGTTTTAGCTTTTTTAGCATAATTTTCCCTCAAGAGGTTTAGCTGTTTTTCTATCCTTTCAGGAATCCAAAAATAATTTTCACCAGATTGAGAACTTCTTTAATCATAAACCTAATATGGACTTCAATTCTCCTTCACATTCTACAAATTTTACCACAACCGTGAAACACCACAACACCTACACAAGGGTAAGAACTATTTTCATACAAAATATAAAACACACAAAATAATAATAATTCTTTCAGTCCCGGCAACCGGCATCAAAATTTGATGTTGTTGTCATTCCGACCGAAATTAATTACTGATTTTTAAAATTGCATAAGTGGTAAATTCAGGTCGAACCTAGAGACTGAAAGTATTATTTTGTGATATTTTGTACAGGAAAAAAAGAGGGGTTGGCTTTTTGAAAATTCATTAGAGAAATCAAAATAAACTGAACTATTAATTTAAAATTTGACAACTCAATCTAAATAAACATTCAATTCATGGGATTTATAATCCAATGTATACTAAAAATGATCACAAGCACAAATTTTGAATGAAACTACTCATATTGGAATACTTACTGAAACTCTACCACAAGCCATGATAAATTCCCCTGACTTTCCCTATTACAGTTAATTTGAGACAGACCTTATTACACCCTTATTAACTCTAATTATTAAATGAGTAGGTATTAAGCAATCCTTTTCAATCTAATAAAAGCAGTAAGGACAGGAAGCAGTTAAATTTGAACAATAATTTAAAAAGCATAAATTATTTAATTCAACCGTATTGTTTCTTTAGATTATTACCAAAAACTTGAAACATAATCAGTAAAACCTAATTGCTGTTAACACTCAATCTTTCACAACAATTATGAATTATGAAGATGAAATAACACTTAATCCTACCAAATAATTAACTAATAGGCCTTTTTAGCAAATCACCTAATAGAATTAACACCTTAATTATAAGAAACAACAGATATTCAAAGAACAATTATTTAAATAAAGAACAAGTCTCTCACAATTCATACATATGGAAAATTGAATGTCTTGAACTGAACTAAGAATTAGTCACTCATATATCATGCCTTCTTCAATCTACTAAACAAAAGAAAACAACAACTCTCAAATTAGAATGGTGAACTATGAATGGGAAGAAAAACGTCGCCTCTGGTGTTCCCCAAGAATTGCAACTATATTAGTAGCCTCTCAAAGAGACGCACAAGAATCGTCTAATCACTTGGGAAAATAAACAAACAGTCCAACAGAAATCTGTTATTGTTCTGATTTCTCTCGCCATTTCGCAGTAAACTTCCTTTTTCGATCTGATTTCTACACTATCTTCAACAAACTTGTAGATTTCTTTGCTCACCTTTCTAACAAACTAAGGCTCGCCCAAAACAGACAGCTCACGAGCAGAACGAATAACGACCTTAAAAACCAAATCAGGTTGAAGGCAGATATTTCTGCTAAAAATTGTGAATCTTTTATGGCTTTTGGGGACAATCAAAAACGACCTCACTTCATTTAGTTTTTGTCTTCAAAAGCAAACTGTAAGGCCATCTTCTAAGATTCAAAATGGGCCTGGCCTGAGCTAATTTGGACTTCTTGGGCTCTCAGATTATGTCTTAAAACACATAAAAACCCTGTTCATTAAAAGCTTGTTCATATCATAGAAATTATGTTCTAGATTCAGAGTCTTTTTGATCAGAATTTCAACTGCTGAACTTGAATATTGCCCTCCTTCCTTAGAAATTTGTAAGCAGCTCCTTTCTAATCTAATTCCAACGATCAATAAAATCATCACATTTTGAACATCTATACATTCACGCGTTATGGCTGAAGAAGCATAAACAATGGTCAAAAATATTAACAAATGCTGACAAATTCCTCAATTAAATGGTATTATTCAGAAAAAAATAACATTAGATCATGTTCTAATTGATAAAAGATAAAAATTGTTCAACCAACTGATTTAAGCTTGAAAACAACTCAAAAATACCAAAAATATTAAGAATAAAAGTGACAATTTATGCACATATCAGCTACCCTTACTATTGTTTTCTAGATGGCTATTCAGGATATTTCCAGATACCGATTGCTCCGGAGGATCAAGAGAAAACAACTTTCACTTGGCCTTATGGTACTTTTGCGTACAGGAGAATGCCTTTTGGGCTGTGCAATTCTCCTGCCACTTTTCAGAGGTGTATGATGTCCATATTTTCTGACATGGTTGAAAATTTCATTAAAATATTTATGGATGATTTTTCTGTGTTCGGTTCTTTTGAATCGTGCCTCTATAACCTCTCCTTAGTGATGCAGTGATGCGAGGACACTAACCTTGTTCTCAATTGGGAAAAATGCCACTTCATGGTTAGTGAAGCAATTGTCTTAGGCCACAAAATCTCATGAAAGGGGATTAAAGTGGACAAGGCCAAAGTGGAAGTGATTGAAAAACTACCACCTCCAAACTCAGTAAAAGGAGTCAGAAGTTTTCTTGGCCATACCAGATTTTACAGGAGATTTATCAAAGATTTCTCCAAAATTACTGAACCTCTTTGTAATTTGTTAGTAAAAGATGTCCCTTTCAATTTTGACGAAGAGTGTTTAAATGCCTTTAACAGATTAAAGAAGAAGTTGACTTTAGCGCCTATCATTTCTACACTAGATTGGAGTCACCCCTTTGAACTTATGTGTGATGCAAGTGATCATGTTGTGGGTGTAACAGCCCAGCCCTAGTGTGATATTGTCCGCTTTGGGTGCCAAACCTGGCCTGAACCCTCACGGTTTTGTTCCTGGGCCAGGGAAACCTACCCCTCACGTTTTGTTCCTGGGCCAGGGAACCTCCGCCTCTGCCAGCACCAAAACGCGTCACACTAGTTCAAGTGCCACCGAACTTTATGTATAAAGGATTCCACCTTTGTGGTCGTAGCCGATTGGGATTTCACCTAAATGGTGTTGTTGCCCCAAACCTGGGAACTGTCACATACAACCCCTTAGGACTCAGCGTCCCTCGCTTGAAGGTTTTGCCCCCACCACCGCCAGAGTACAAGGCTTGTGCTCTGATACCAAATTGTAACAGCCCAGCCCTAGGTGTGATATTGTCCGCTTGGGTGCCAAACCTGGCCTGAACCCTCACTGGTTTTGTTCCTGGGCCAGGGAACCTCTTGCTCTGCCAGCCCAAAACGCGTCACACTAGTTCAAGGTTGCCACCCTTTATGTATACCTTTATGTATAGGACTTCCACCTTGTGCGTAGCCGATGTGGGATTCGCCTAAGGTGTTGTGCCCCAAACCTGGGATGTCACAGTGGGAGTTGTTCTTGGACAAAGAAAAGAAAAGAAATTGCATGTCATTTATTATGCAAGCCGCACATTAAATGATGCGCAATTAAACTATGCCAACTCTAAGAAAGAACTCCTAGCTATTGTTTTTTGCATTTGATAAATTTAGAGCTTATTTAATTGGAGCTAAAACGATAGTGTACATTGATCATGATAAATTTAGAGCTTATTTAATTGGAGCTAAAACGATAGTGTACATTGATCACTCTGCTATTAAGTATCTGTTAGAAAAGAAAGATGCAAAATCAAGATTAATTCGTTGGGTTCTTCTTTTGCAGGAATTTGAGTTAGAAATTTGAGATGAAAAGGGAACCGACAATCTTGTAGCAGATCACTTATCTAGGCTTGAGTTGGGGGAAGAAGAACAAGATGAACTGCAAATCAATGAAGATTTCGCCCACAAACATCTCTTTCTTCTAGCTAAGGCGCAAGCTCCTTGGTATGCTGATATAGTCAACTACCTTGCTTGCAAGATCCTTCCTCCCAATCTTTCCTATCAACAAAAGAAAAAATTCTTTCATGATCTTAAATATTATTATTGGGAGGAACCATTTTTTTTCAAGTATTGTAGTGACCAGCTCTTTCGACGTTGCATACAGGAAGAAGAAATGGAAAGTGTTCTCCGATTTTGCCACTCAATGGAGTGTGGAGGAAACTTTGGAGCAAGCAAAACAGCAGCACGTGTTTTGGAAAGCGGTTTATATTGGCCTAACTTATTTAAAGATGCCTTTAATTTTGTTCGTCTACGTGACCGTTGTCAAAGATTAGGCAACATTTCAAAACGACATGAAATGCCATTAAACAACATCCTTGAAGTGGAAATATTTTATATCTAGGGTTTGGATTTCATAGGTCCTTTTCCATCATCATTTTCTAACCAATACAATTTAGTGCGGTCGATTACGTTTCAAAATGGGCAGAAACTGTAGCCCTTCCAAATAATGATGCCAAAAGTGTGATGAGCTTCATAAAGAAATATATTTTCACACGACATGGAACTCCAAGAGCTATAATCACCGATTGAGGTAAGCACTTCTGTAACAAATACTTAGATTCCCTTCTTTCCAGATATGGTGTTACTCACCGTATAGGTACCCCTTATCACCCTCAAACGAGTGGGCAGTGGAAGTCACGAATAGGGAAATCAAGAAGATCGTGGAAACAGTTGGCCAATCCAGAAAGGACTGGTCCAAGAAGCTCGATGACGCTCTTTGGGCCTATCGAACTGCCTTCAAAACACCAATTGGTATGTCTCCATATCGAATGGTGTACCAATTGGTATGTCTCCATATCGAATGGTGTATGGTAAGGCTCGTCACCTCCCTATCGAGTTGGAACACAAGGCATATTGGGCGATCCAATTTCTCAACTTTGATGCTAAGGAAGTTGGTCAAAAGAGGCTACTGTAGTTAAACATGATGGAAGAAATGCGGCTTCATGCTTATAAAAATGCTAAAATATATAAAGATCGCACAAAAAAATGGCATGACAAGCATATTATCCTGCGGAATCTAAGAGTAGGCCAACAGGTATTACTCTACAACTCTAAACTCTGCCTTTTTCCAGGTAAATTGCGCTCAAGATGGTCCGGCCCTTTTACGATAGGAGATTTTCCCGCATGGAGCAGTTGAGATAATGGATGGTGACCGGTCCGGCCCTTTTACGATAGGAGATTTTCCCGCATGGAGCAGTTGAGATAATGGATGGTGACCGAAGTTTTAAAGTCAATGCTCAACGGTTAAACGTTTTCCACGATGGAAAGTTCGATCCTGTTAAAACAACTATAAGTCTTGAATAGCTAGAATCAAGTTCAGTACGTCGAGCTTAACGATGTTAAATAAAAGAGGTTAGGAGACAACCCATTTTATTTAACCCTTTTAGATCAATTGTTTTGTTGTAATTATCAATATATATATATATAATAATAATAATAATAATAATAATAATAATAATAATTTTCCATTTTTTCTGCTTTCAGTAATATTTTTCAGGTGCAAGAAGTCCAGGAAGTAGCACGCCCTAACCGTGCTGCTCCGCACAGCCGTGCTTCAAAGAGGAAAATTACTCTTAAGAGACAGAGGCTAGCACGCTCGAGCCGTGCTCATTAGCTACGCTGTGCCTAGCCGCACGCTCGTGTGAGGTAAGTCACATTTCCTTCTGCAGGTCAGAGGCGCGCACGCCCAAGCCATGCCGACAAGCACGCCCATGTCCGCTATCGCCTCAAGAGACAGAAGCAAGCACGCCCGAGCCGTGCTCATCAGCACAACCTTGCCATCTAGCATGCCCAGGTTGTGCCGACACGCACGCCCATGCCCGCTACTGCCTTAAGAGACAGAGGCAAGCACGCCCTGGCTGTTCTAGATAGCACGACCGTGCCACGTTCAGAGAGGCGCATTAAAATGCGCCTCTATTTAAACAACACGCCCTAGTTCCTTTCATTCTCATCTAGCACGCCCTAGCCGCTTCCTTCCTCTCAACCCTTTTCTCTTTTTTCCTCTCACGCTAAAGCCTCAAAACACCCACTTTCTTCAAGTTATCCTTCACCATGCCTCCAAGATACAAGCGCAACAGGCCTGCCTCATCTGTAGCCGCGGGACAACGCTCTAGAAATCGATCCTCCACTGCTTCTCCACCTACTACATCTCCAGATCCTCCTCAATTTGAGGTTGGCTCATCAGATCAACTGGACAGGTATAACAAACTCTCTCTACGCCCAATCTTACCAAATCAATTTATTGATGAATCTGCGCTAGCACAAGTGGGGCTTAGGGATGCAGTTTTAGAACCCCTTAGGAGAATTGGGTGGGAAAAATTTATTGGCATGAAGGATCTTGTTTACGCACCTCTAGTTTTAGAGTTTTTGAGTTCATACTCTTCTGCTATTCGCTTATTGCCTGATTTCGATAGCAAAATTAGGTTCAGGCTATTTGGAAGAACTTGTGATCTTTTCGTAAATGAGGTTAGTCATATATTTGGTTTTCCCACTGAAAATGCGCTTAACCAAGTACCTATGGATTATATGGATGGTAGTCGATGGCATGATTTAACTGGAGAAAATAATTATAATCCTAGGTTTTCTAAAGCCTCCAAATTGAAAAACGCTGCCCTACGATATATTCACAAATTCCTCGCCAACACCATTTTTGGGAGAGATGAGAGTGATGGGGGTGTTGAGTCGCAATGAACTATATTTTTTATGGGCAATTAATCAGGGTATTTTGCTAAATGTTGGTTATTGGCTATGCCAAAGATGGGCTAGAGTAGCGAGAGCAGATAAAGGTGCTATTATGATGGGGTGTTTTATGACCTGCATTGCTGCATATTTGAGGGTTTAGAATCCCGCTAGGCCGATTTATGATAGTGTGGGAGGAGGAAAGGGAACCAGGTTAGATTTAGACGTTATGATTCACATGAAGCTGGTTGAAAAGGTAGGAGACTCTTACCGTTTAGTGGGTGCTTGAGTAGATAGCTTTGATGATGACGAGACTGAGGATGCCGGTGCAACTAACATATAGGAGGATAATCCACCTCCTTTCCTTGCTTTTAGTACTTCTTCTGGTGCAAGTACTTCTAGAGCTGGGCCTTCATTTCAAGAAACATCGAACATGTCCAATGATGAGGTGCTTGCACGGATGATGTCCCGAGTGGACATGTTTGATACTAGGCTTAACGGTATGGAGACAATGATTGCTGACTGCTTTCAGTCAATCGAAATCATGCATGGTAGCCTCGAATCCCAATATCAAGGTATTGCCGATCAACTCCAAACTGTGCTTCAGTTGTTGTGACCTCCTCCACTGCCGCCACCTAAATCCTGATGGCTTTCGCTTTAGTTTTGATTACTGTCTATTTTTTGTTTCTGTTGAACATTTTATCTTGGCTTTTGTTTTCACTATTGTTTTCAGACTATACTTTGAATCTTTTATGTTATATATTCCTATTATTAGTGCTTTTCTAACTTTATAGCTTTGCTAAAACTCCAACGCTCGATTTTATTGTATCGTTCAATACAATGATTGTACTCATCTCTCCACCTCTTACTCTTTTGTTACACTATACATCATTTGATAAGTTTGGGGATTTGCATATGGCTCATTGAGGACAATGTGCTTTACTAAGTTGGGGAAAGAGGTTTTAGCTAAAGCTATAAAATTCTTATATTCTTAGAGTTATTTTTATTTCATCAGTAAAATAAGTTCGGAATAATTGTGATCAAATTTAAAATTTTCAATTCATTAACCTTTGATTAAATTAATGGTTCTTCGAAAGTTAATTATTTTTAGCTAAAATTGAATTTTTAACTTAACATAATTCTTTAGTTTAACCATTTGTTTCTAAGATTATAAACATTAACTTTGTGAACATTTTATGATAAATAGATATGATTTTCATTAAAATTTATTTAACCTTGGCATTCCTAAAACAAAATTAAAAATTCCCTTCAAGACAAAAATTTTTTAATGCTTACATTTAGAAAGAGATGATTTAGGCGTTCTTTTCTTAAACTTCATAATTAGCCTAGACCACCTGAGAAAGTATGACCTTTGAAACCAATTTGAAACCTATATCCAATAATTTATTGTTCACCCTTATTTAAACCTAGCCATTAAACCAAACTAATTCTCTACCCTAAGTGCAATAATGTGTAATTGATATGATTTTTCATTATACACAATTTCCAGTACTTATTAGAGCGAGCAGAGCGGTTGTTGCTATTTACCCAGTTTATATAGACAAATGAAACTTATTTTCAAAAGGAGAGTGTCCCTTCAAGACAAAAATATTTAATGCTATACATTTAGAAAGAGATGATTAGGCGTCTGGGTGTGGTTCTTTAAACTTCATAAAAATTAGCCTAGACCACCTGAGGAAAGTATGACCTTTTGAAACCAATTTTTTAAAACCTTATATCCAAAAATTTAATTGTTCACCCTAGGTTAATTTCCCTTATTTAAACCTAGCCATTAAACCAAACTAATTCTCTACCCTAAGTGCAATAATGTGTAATTGAAGGATTTGATTTTTATTAAAACATAGCGACAAAGGGAGAAAATTCCATTAATACTAGCAGAGAGTAACACCTCGTGAGTAAAGAAATCAATAAAAAATTCAAGTTCGAGGAACTTTAGCAAGGAAGAAATTATCTAAGGAGCTATGAAGAGACCTTGCCAAAAATAACTCTAAATTCAAGCTAGTAAGGAACTTCAATTTAATCTCCCTTTACAAATAAAAATTGTTTTTAGTATAAATGAAAATCCTGATATTAAGCATTCTTTGTATCTTTTGTCTAACCATATTATTCCTGTTCTTCTTTAGCTAAATATATCCCTAAAAGCCCGATTACAAGATAAATAAAAGACCTTTTGATCTGGGTTTTTAAAATTGTATGGGCATCTTTTAAATTGTATGCATTTCAATTGTGTAGAAAGGATGATTAACTTTGCCTATGGGAGTGTTGAACTTATATCTCATTTAAAGGTTAAATGATTTTTGTAAATTCATGTTCTAATTGTCATAAGATTAAATAATTGTTTATGATAAAAACTTGTTAACTTATGCTTAAGTAAAGGAATGTGTTCTATTGAAAATTGAATTTTGGCTATAAAATGATTAGCATAGGAAACACATATTTTATTCTTATGTAATGACTTTGGATACTTTTTGAAATTGTGAATGATTATTCCAAACCATATTAAGCTAATGTTTTAGTTTTGTTGCTTGAGGACAAGCAATGGTTTAAGTTTGGGGAATTTTGACAGTGTTATTTTTATAGTATTTTCAATATAATTTTTATTAAGATTTTTAGTATTTTTTATTTAATTAAATTAGTTTTTATTTAATTTTGTTATTTTGTTATGTTTTTATTTTTTAAAAAGCTAATTTTGTTATGTTTTTATTTATTATTTAAAAGCTTCCTTGAAACACAACTCATTTGATCTTAAGAAAATTTGTAGGGTTTTGGCATAGAAAAGGACAAAATGAAGCAAAATATTTTAGCACGCTCGTGCTAAGAATCGAGGAAAATCAAGCAAAGAGTCAGACTCTAGCATGCCCTAACCGTGCTAGGGCGCACGCCCTTGCCACAATGGAGATATCAACCCAAGGGCGTGCCCGCTGAAGCATGCCCGTGCTACACATGCACTGGAATTCCAAAGCCTAGCACGCCCGGACCGTGCTATGGCGCACGCTCGTGCCACAAGACCCTATTCAAGCGTGCTAGACAGCACGACCCGTGCCGAGTCCTCCACAAAGCCAAAGCCTGGCACGCCCAGACCGTGCTTCATAGCACGCCCAGACCGTGCTTCATAGCACGCCCATGCTAAAAGACCAAGAGCTGATTTGAGTCAAAATTGCCAACCAATTCCCTCCATTTTCATGAGCTCCCCTTGGATGCTTTCTCCACATGCAAATCAAGCTTTAATCTATGCATATGGAAAGTCATGATTGAGAGAAATTTAAGGCTTGATTGAGAACATTATTTCCTACTAAAGGTAGACTTTATTCCCTAAACTATGTGAATTTCCCTTCCAAGGAGCCTATATAAAGGGAAGAAGAGATTATTGTAAGTATCCCCATATATCATACAATCCCTTTTCATATCCCATATCTCATCCAAGATCTCATTTTTAGTCCTATATATAGTTTCATTTCTTTAAGAGTTCAAGTATTCAAGAGTTGTGCAAAGATTGCAAGATTCAAGGGAGAAGCCATCTCGAGCCATATTGTTAACTAGTTCTTATTTCTAAAAACTCTTAATTTTTATTTCTTCATTATTTCTTATCGATTATTGGAATATTCATCAAGTATTATTCAGTTTTATTTTTAAACCCATGTGTTAACTAAACTTCTCATACTAGAGATTTGATTGTAGCTTAATTTTCTTATTCCAATTTATAATATTAGATTTGTTTTTTGTCAAGTTATGATTTATTATAAACTTAAATGTTCCAGGCAAGTTCTTCCCTGTATTTGATTGAATTTTCAATTAAATCACTATCGGAAAGAAGGATTTTTGATATGAAAAAGTTAATGGAATTCACATGAGTAATAAATATAAACTTGATGGCGGAAGCATATGGTTTGACTCACGGGGGGGGTTTTCGATGAATTAACAACCTTTAATTATGAAATTCATTAAACAAACTTACAAACTTACATATTTAATTCACTGTATTTGATTTGTGCTATCTGGAAGATAAGGTAGTTTAAACGGAATTAAAATACGCTAACAATTACATTTCGGAGGAACTTGTAGGATTTTAGAGTTGTTTCCCTACCTTGAACAATTTATAGAGTTGTTTCCCCTACTTGAACAATTAAAATTGATTAATGAACTAATAAAATAAATTGGATAGAATTAAGTGAAATCAAAATCCCTAGTAGTTGTTAATCCTTGTTTTCTTTAATCAATAATTGTTTGCTTGACCTCTTCTTATTTTTACTTGTTGAATTTAAATTCTTGAAACAATTTCCTCATTTATTGTTTAAATAATAATAGGTTAACATAATTTTGGTACTTGGTATACAATCCTCATGGGCACGATATTCTACTCATCACGTATTACTTGTGGTAATTTCGTACACTTGCGAAAGCATTGTCATTATTCTAGGTAAAGAGTTTACCAATTAAAGTGATGCTCCTCATAATGGATTAGGTTGTGTGTTAATGCAAGATAGAAATGATATTTCTTACGCATCATGCCAACTGAAACCACATGAGAGGAATTATCCTACACATGATTTAGAACTTGCAGCCATTGTATTTGCGTTGAAGATATGGAGACATTATCTTTATAGTGAGAAATGCTATATCTTCATAGATCATATGAGTTTGAAGTATCTGGTACTCAAAGGGAGTTGAATTTGAGACAAAGAAGATGGCTTGAGTTGATAAAAGATTATAATTGTATCATCGATTATTAGCCAGGGAAAGCTAATGTGGTAGCAGATGTATTGAGCCGTAAGACTATTGCTAGCTTGAGGACTACAGAGTTATCTTTAGTCCATGATCTACGGTCTATTAACGCTAAGTTTGAGAAGATTTCTAATAATTAGGTGTTGGTTAATCTTCAGATGAAGCCTCTATTGGTTGATAGATGAGAGCAGCAACGCTGAATGATGATGAATACAAAAAGATTCTTTCAGAGACACAAGATGGTAAAAGACCAGAATTTTCCATTAATAAAGATGGGTTATTGTTATTTCAGGATCGGTTATGTGTTCCTTCAGATTTAGATTTGATACATCTCATCTTAAAGGAAGATCATGATTCTCCATTTGCTATGCATCCAGGTGGGACTAAGATGTATAGGAATTTGAAGAGGAACTAGTGGTGGACTGGTATGAAGAAAGATATTGCTCAATTTGTAGCTAAATACCTAATTTGTCAACGGGTTAAGGCAAAACATCAAGTACTAGCAGGATTACATTATCCACATCAAATTCCAGAATGGAAATGGGAAAAGGTGATTATGGATTTTGTAATGAGACTTCCACTTATATGGATTTTGTAATGAGACTTCCACTTACCCAGAAGAAATATAATGCAGTTTGGGTTATTGTGGATTGACAGTGATTTTTCGCAAGTATACGAAATCGTAGCAAGTATACGAAATCGTAGCAAGTAATATAAAGTAAGTAGAGTATCGTCTCCTCAGGTATTGTATATCAAGTACCAAAATTGTGTTAACCTATTATTATTAAACGGCAATAAGAGAGGTTTATTGTAAAAAAAAAAATAATTCTTAGAAGAAAACAGAAATAAATCAAGCGATAATACTCAGATGAAAAGAATTCAAGGATTTTAAAACTACTAAGGATTTTGATTTCACTTAACTCTATCCAATTTATTTTATTAGTTTGTTAATCAATTTCAAGTAGGGGGAGAACAATCCTAAAAATCACTTAAACAAAGCTCTCCCAATGTAATTGTAGCTATTTTAAACCCAATTAATACCTATCTTTCTATAGCTCAATTAAACAATGAAATTAAATCATTAAGTTTTATTGTTTGTTTGTGAATTCATAACCCTAAGGTCATTAACTTATGAAAAAACCCCCCATGAGTCAAAACCCATATAACTTCCGCATTTAATTATTAGCATTAAGTTATTATTCTCATGTAATTTATTACCCTATTCATATCAAAAACCATTCTTCCGATAGTGATTAATGAAATAAATCAACCCAGGGGAGAAACTTTGCCTGGAAGCATTAAGTACAATAATAAATTATACTTTGAACAAAGAAAAACAAATCTAATATTATAAATCTGAAAAGAATTCAAGCTACATCAAATCGCTAGTATGATGATTTAGTTCGACAAGTTCGACATAGTAATTAAATAAAACTCAATAATACTTGAATTAAACTCCATAATCAATATGAAAAATGAAAAGTAAAACAAGATTAAGAGTTTAGAAATAAAAACTAGGCAGCAGATACGTGGATGGCTTCCTTGAATCTTGGCACGAATCTTGAAGGCTTGAAGTCTTTGAGAGAGAGAGAGAGAACTATGTGAAAAAAAATAAAATAAGAGATGGAATATACAATGAATCGATCCCTTTGACTATGGCTAGTCTCTCTATTTATCTAGACTTTCTGGAATATCTTTGTGTTCATTTAGGAAAGTAAATCTTTATTAAGTAAGAAATATTTTAGAGATAGGAAACTGTTTAGGCTTTGTATTTCTTCCCAATTAGGACTCTCCTGGTGCCTAGATAGGAAATAAGCTGGTTTCCTATAAAAATCTTGCAAAATTCAAGATCAAGTGAATTATGATTCAAGGAAGCTTTACACAAAAACATAAATAAAATAATAAAAAAACTATTTAAAAGGTAATTAAAAAAAAAACTAAAAATCCTAATTTTCAAAACTATAATTAAAAATACTATAAAATAAACACTTACCAAATTCGCCCCAACTTAAACCATTGCTTGTCCTCAAGCAACAAAACTAAAAAACTTCAAGAAAAATACCAAAAGTTAAACAAAACTAACAAAGCTGCTAATATGTGGGCGGATAATTATTACCATTCAAAAATATCAAAAATTATTTAACATGAGAAATAAATCAAATGTTTCCTATGCTAAATTATATTTAGCAAAAAATTCAATTGTTGCAACAAAACACAATCCTTAATTTAAAACATTATAAGTCAATAACGAATTTTCAACATTAATAATTACTTATTCCAACCTATGACAAATAGGATGTGAATTTTCACAAAAAATAAATAAGATGTTAACAAATATAAGCTTCAAACATCCCATGATGCAAAATTAAGTCATCCCTTTCCTCCACAATTGAAAATGGCATACAATTTAAAAGATCAAAAGGTCTTTATTTAAGGTTGTTAGATTGGCGAGGGTATAGTGAATTTACTTTTTTAGCTAAACAAAAGAAAAAAGATAAAAGATAGACAAAAAAGCACAAAAAAAAAAAAATGCATATAATCTCAAGATTTTTCCATTACATCAAAACAATTTTTTTTTTTATTTGTAATTTGTAAAGGGAGATTAACTTGAAGTTCTTTACTAGCTCAAAATTAGAGATACTTTGGCTAGGTCTCTTCATAATACTTTGATAATTTTTTCCTTGCTTCAATTCCTCAAACTTGAATTCTTTGATTGATTGCTTCTTTTAAGGGGTTTTTCTCTTTGAGTTTTCTAATTGGTCCACTTGCTAGTATTAATGAAATTTTCTTTCTTTTTGTTGCTATATTTTAATAAAAATCAAATCCTTCAATTATATATTATTGCACTTAAGGTAGGAATTTAAATTGGTTTAATGGCTAGGCTTAATAAGGGTGAACAATAAAATTTGGATATAGGCTTCAAATTGGTTGCCAAATTGTTGCAAAGTCAATATTTTTAATTTAGTTGGCCTAGGCTAAATAAGGGGTTCAATAAAAAAAATTGCCTAAAATCATCTCTTTCTAAATGTAAGCATTTAAAAATTTATTGTCTCCAAAGGGAATTCTAATTTATTCTAGGAATGCCAAGGTTAAATAAATTTTATTAAATCATGATCTTATATATTCATAAAATTCACAAAAAATAGCTATTTATAATCTTAGAAAACAAAAATAGCTTTAAAACACAAAATCATGTTAAGTCAAAAATTAAAATTTAAAAAAGAATCATGTTAAGTCAAAAATTAAAATTAAAGCTCAAACATACTAGACTAGAAAAACAACTAAATTTATCACAAGTTACTAAATTATGATAATTTGAAGCTTGCTCACAATTATTCCAACCATATTAACCTAATAAAAACAAACAAACAAAATAAAAAAAAATAAAATTTTAACTAAAATTTTCCTTCCTCAAACTTAATCTAGCACATTGTCCCCAATGTGTGCAAAAATAAGAACAATTCCTTAAACTTATCATATATTATCAAAACAAGGTATAAAAATAAAATAGAGTTGAGAACACCTTACCACCATTGTATTGAAAAATACAAAAAAAGATAAGAAAATAAAGGGCATGGTTCCAATGGCTAAATTCTGAAAATAGAAAAGAGCAACATAACACAATAATAATAATAATAAGAATAATAATAATAATGATGTAGACATAATTGTTAAGGAAAGAAAGAAAAAAAAAACATTGAAATAAAAAAAATGGAAAAGAAAATTCCTATAAAAATAATTTAAAAAAAAAGTGAATGTAAGTCAAAATAAAAGAGAAGGAAAAAAAAAGAAACAAAAAAAAGTTAACGTACGTCAAAAAAAAAAAAAGAAAAGAAAAGAAAGAAAGAAAGAAAGAGCAGTTAGAGTAGGACAAAAAAAAAAAAAAAAAAAAAAAAAAAAAAAGGAACTTACGTCCAAAATTTAAAAGAAAAAAAAAGTAAAACACAAAAAAAAAAAAAAAAGAACTTACGTCAAAAAGAAGGAGAAAAAAAAAAACAAACAAAACAAAAACATAAAACACTTGCACGTGGTCTTGTTTACGCGTGGTCTTTATGCCCCCGCCTAACCCGCTGAGTGATTACAACAGCGCAGAATAAGGAATCATGTTATCCGGAAGTCTTTTAAAACCAAGAATCATTTTAAACCAATTTCAAGGAGTCTGATTTCACTAGAGTTGCGTCACGCAGCTATAAAGGTTGCCGTTTGAAGGCATCTGATTAGTTGCGTCACCGCAAACTCCAATTGCGGTGATGTCACCTTGGAAAGCCGACAAATAACGTTCTGCATTCGTTTGGATACGTGGCAATGGTCCAGAAAGTGAGCTGCGTCACGCAGCTCTCGGTCCGTAAGTTGCGTGACGCAAGCTACATTCAGTTTGCCCTACCCATATAAAAATACTTGCGTTTTTATCTTAAAGGGGACTTTTGGAGATTTTTAGAGAGTGCGAATTCTAGGAGAGGAAATTTTAAGAAAATTAATATTGACACTGAGGTTTATCTACCAAAGACTCCATTGAGTTTATTTTGAAGAAAAACAGCCTTATAGATTTGATTAAGATAAAAAAACAAAAAAATCACACAAAAGAGAAAAAGGATGCGAGAGGAAAAAAAAAGAAAAAGAATTTGCTAGAAGGCTTGGTAAAACAAGACCTTCTGGGACCTTGAAAACTTGCCCTAAGATTGTTCAGATTGCTCACCAATCCTCAATCTGAGGGTTAGGTAATTATCTTAAACTTTCTGTGGTATTTTTTTTATTATTGAATTCGTTTATATTTATTTTGTGGGTGTTTGATTAGCTTTGATATTGAATTAAAGGATGATTAAATAGTATTCTGCCTATTATTGGATGTTTCTGAAGTATATTAAAACGAGTTTTGGTAAAAAGAAAACGTAAAAAGGGGTTGTTTGAAAGGTAGTTACGGACCAGAGCAGTTGCGTCACGCATCTACAAGCTAAGTGACGGAACTGTTCATGTCCAAAATACGTTGACATTACCCCGACTAGCTGCATGATGGAACTGTTCATGTACAAAATACGTTGACATTACCCCGACTAGTTGCGTGACGGAACTGTTCGTGTTTATAAATTTTATCTTGCTTTTATTTTCTTATTTAATATTATAATTTAAATAAAGCACTATTAGGTCCGTTCAACGCAACTGTTCTTCCATAGAACAGCTGCGTGACCGCGATTGTTCTAGGGTTTCCCAAGAATAAATTTTTATTTTTATTTTTTTTTTTAATTTCGCGCAATTCAAATAAATATTTAATTCTTTTATAATTCAAAGGGACAACCAATAAAGGGCAGATATGGCCGGTTTAATCAGTTTAAGCACTAATATTTTATTATGCATGATTATGCGGGTTTTCAAGGTTTCCTGGATTTAATTTGGGTAGAATGTATTTTAGGTTTGGTTGTGGCCCGCCTTTTAACCATAGGCAAGACGGGTCTTGATATTTTAACTTGATTACTATGGTTTGAATTGGTTGATGTTGGTTTGAATGCGATTATGAATGCCAATGTAATGAATCTATTTGGGCACGAATTAAATGATTTTCCACATAGGGAAACTCCGGTTCGATTTATTCGGGTGGGTCTATGTAAATAAATTGGGCTTTTCTAACTTTTTAAAATAAATTAGAAATTTGTAAATTAGAAATTGTAGGTTAAAAGAGGCCGATTTTCCAGGCGTCGGCTTCCAACGGGCCGACGTACCCAATTCCCTTATCCAGAATCACACTTGGTGCACCTGACCAGTCTTTTTAAATAGTCAGCCTTAAATAAAGTTGGGTTTTAAATGAAGTCACTTTTATAAAATAAAATTAGAAACGGTCCCATTACCGAAAAAAATGGGTGGCGACTCAAAATGTTTTATAAAGACCGATTTATCGGCATCACGTGCAATAAAAAGGTTTCGTCACCATTTGTTAAATAAGGATCACATTTCCAATACAAAAATAAAAAGACACGTTTTTTCGGGTCGCTCGGAGGCGGTACGAAAACAGATTGGCGACTAAAACAGAATTGGGCCGAACTTCATTGGGGATCTAATACCACTAATCCCCGGTTATTTTTAATCACTAGTGGTTTGCAATTAGGAATTGATCTAAAGCCTACATTTTCTAATAAAAATTGATTAGAAAGCCTTGGAAATTCTTTAATCGTACGTATGTGCTTATTTGCTTTCTTTTAGATCTTGCTTCATAACGGGGATTCTCTCTTCTTCATCACTTTCTACGCATATTACCTTCGGTATTTTTTTTTGTTAACATTTGAAGGTGGGATCCAAGGCTAAACTCGGTTTTACGGGGTGCAACCATCCGAGAATTAGCAAATTACACCCGCGCAAGCCTAGTTAACCTTTAAAGGTGTGTCAAAAGGAAGTAGGCCCATGAAAAAGCCGCAAATCTGTTTGCGGACCCGGACTTTTGTAAGCCTAAGACTAAAGCCCTGCATATAGAAAAAAACTTAAGTTACTTCCTTAAGGAACACCTGATTCTGTTGCTGTTATTTTTGCCGCATTCATCATTCCAAGAAGTTTAATATCGTCAATCTCAAAACCCCTGTTGGTTTGTCGAGATTAGACAATTCCTAGGAAACAGATGTCGGAATTTAATACCAACGGAATCCGGTGTGTGTGGAGAAATAAGGTCGGAAGGGCGATGCATCTTCCAACTCCCGTTTCCTTCCCTGTATGGTTTATAACTGTACAAACTGTACATATGTTGTGACATTCATGCACCATGTAATATTTTTTTTCTTTTCAGCCATGCATTTAAGAGCTAATTTTCGGTATGGACGTTTGACCTTGATTTTGAGACTGGACCTCAAATTCGTTTTAATAACATAATGCGATCATTTATAGTGAATTAATACCCAAAGGAAAAGGGAGGTACAAGGGGGTTGCGATTACTTTGTATTTTCACATTTCTTGCATTATCTGAAAGTAAGTGAGAGATTACAAAATTTGTAGCAAAACAAAATAAGATCCTGCTTGGGACCATATGTTCCAAGGCAAAAAGTAAGGATACCAAAAAAAAAAAAAAAAAAAAAAAAAAAAAAAAAAAAAAAAAAAAAAAGCAAAAAAAAAGGAGATAATAAAAAGTGTTCCGCTTGGAAATTCTTTCATTCCAAGGCAAAGTTAGGAACTTGAGAGAAAATAGTCGACCGTAAATTCCAAAAGGGACAGTTGACGACAGATAATGCCAGAAATGTTTGAATACAAAATAAGTTATTGCCGTGTTATTCATACCGAATTTCAGGTCCAGTCGTTGAAATTGAGATCTTATTTCCATACCGGTCATTAGCACATTAGAACTGCATTCCACATCCTATGTGCTGCTATTTCTAATGCATACATGTAGGACCTACTTTAACTCAGGTATTTCTATCTATCAGTAAGAATTGATCCTTCCCGGGAAATCGCTTCGAGAGCTTGGCACCGACCCCCTGGTCAACGTTTGGTCAGAGTGTCCCCAATCCCCGAGCTTACTCCAGTCAGTCCTGTGGTTCATTCAAGTTCATCGGATTCAGTTCCTGATTCAGGTTTGGTAGAAATGGCTGACGACATTGTGAATGAGACCGGATTCTCTCCCGCCCAGATAAGGACCATTACCGAGATAATAGCTGCTGCTTTCGCCCAATAGCTGCTGCTTTCGCCCAAGAGAGGGCACAAAATCAGACTCCTCCTGCTTCAAGCAACCAGCCTGTGGTTGAGGAAAGGGAAATCCCAGAACCCGCTTCAGATAATCAGGCCTCTGCCAGTAATGCTGTCTCGGTTGAGAATGATCTAATCAAGCAACTTGCTAAGCTGAAAGATAAAGTAGAGAAAATGTCTATTGCAAAGGAAAAGGACCCGGTCACTAATTTCCACATAATTGAATATGTCTTGCATCCTTCAAGCTCCACTTCATTCAAGACTTTCAAGCATACTGTGTTTGAAGGAGATAATGACCCGCGGTCCCATTTGTCTGATTTCCTCCGGGTTTCCCAAATGAACCGATATAATGAGGAAGATGTCTTACGGGCATTCCCTCAAACACTGCACAAGAGTTACCGAAGGTGGTATGATGGCTTGGACATGGAAACACAGAGGAATTGGGTCAAGCTGCAGACCACTTTTCTGAAGCATTTCAAGACGGATGACAGTGATGAGTTCGGCCTGCGTGACTTGGAGAGTTTGAGGCAGGAAAAAGATGAAAGTTTCTCAGATTATTACAGATTAATTACAGGAGGTGGAGGGACAAAACTGTTCATAGGGTCCAGACAAGGCCGAAGGACCAAAGAGCTTGATCAGAATTTTCGTAGAAGTCTGTTACCTTTTCTTCAAGGAGAGAATGCTACGCCCAACATCTCACTGATTTTGCTCTAGTTCAAAGGGCTGTAATTGAACATAGAAGAGCTGTAATAAGGATGCAGAAGAAGAAGAGTCGAGGGTTTGGTAACTATTCGGACATATACACTGATAGAAATGCTGGAAAGTAGCCCGAACTACAGTCAGGGAACAATAACACTGGTGGGATGCTTGTCACGAGGAAAGTAAGAAAGAAGGGAGTTCACTGACTTGGGCAGACCTTTGAGCACGGTCATGAGATCCTGCATTAAGAACGGCGTGCTGTCCAAACTGCCTGTTAATCCAGCTAAGCCTGTCTGGGGTAGGTTCATGGACCGGGAATGTGAGTATCACCAGTGTAAGGGGCATTCTACTGATGAGTGTTTCAAATTAAGGCACGATATACAGGATCTGATAGACAGTGGAAAAATTACCAAGCCTTCTGAGAGGAACAAGCCGAGTACAAAGAACAATCCATTGCCCCAATACCAGTACAACTATCCACCCCACAAGTCTCAAGCGGGTGGATCGGTTAATGCAATCGGGAGTGGTCTGCCAGAAGAGCTAGTGTTGGCAGAAGCTGAATGGGAGGAAAGAATGTGTGCCATGCTGAACATCTGGGATGATTGCAGCAGTGAACATTTGGGAATGATTGCAGGCAGTGAAGGAGGGAAGAAGAGAGAGGCCTGTAAGATGAAATTGATGAAAAGCATCACAGTTAAGGGTGGGCGAAGTACCAAGAAAGTGAAGACGAGCAGATTCAGCTTGGCGATTCAGAAAGGTTGGGGCTGATCAGGGTACTATAGCAGTGATGAGGATGTAAATGAGGTTGGCATCTAGATCTTAACCAGAAGTGGTCGTGTGTATAATCTTGATAGCAGTGCTCAGTCTAAAGGAAAAAGAGTCGCCACCGATGGGATGGGAAAGAAGACAACAGACAAGGGTGAAGAATAGCCTAAGGAAAAGAAGAAAGAAGATGAAGTGGGACAGGTGCAAAGGAAGACTACTGAAGTGGGCGAGAGTAGTCAAAACAAAACACCTAGCGGTGTAACAGCAAATAACACCTAGCGGTGTAACAGCAAATTCAATATTGAGCCAGCTACAGAGGACCAAGGCGGATATCTCACTGTGGGATTTACTGATAGCTTCAAAGGAGCATAGAGAGTCTTTGTTAGAAGCTATGACATTTGTTAGAGTTCCTACCAGAATCCAAAGCGTGGACATGATCAATGTATTACAGCGCAGGATTGATGAGATCACTTTCTTTGACTCCGATCTACCTCTAGAAGGAAGGAATCACTTCAAGCCTCTGTACATTAAGCCTCTGTACATTCAGGTTGCTGTTAACGGGCGTGAAACCCGCAATGTGATGGTGGACAACGGGTCGGCCTTGTGTGTATGCCCACTGAAGATGCTATCCAAATTGAAGATTGAGGAGTCAGAACTTGAACCATCTAACATGGTAGTCAAAGCCTATGACAACACTATGCGCAATGCTAGGGGAACCTTCAAGGCAAAAAATTTCGACAGGGACTATAGAGAGCTGGGTAGATGTAGTCATCCTGGATATTTTGGCCAATTATGCTCTACTGTTAGGAAGGCCATGGCTCCATCCTCTAGGTGCAATCCCCTCCACATTGCATAGAAAAGTTAAGGTTCCCTGGGGTACCGATGTGGTGACTATCAATGCACAAGAAGATTTGAATGTGACAGCTGTAGAAGGTTTGAAGGTGGTTGTCCCTTTATCTGGTTTTCAGGTGGCCATGATTGATAATGAAGTAATCACTGAGAGTAAAAGTGCAGTCAACAGGATGAGCCCTTTTTCTGGATGCGCCCTTTTTCTCGAAAAATGATGCAAAAGATGCAATGGAAATATGGCAAAGGGATAGGCCGGGGAGTTACAAGTAAGGTTTGAAACCTTTGTCATCAATCCACATGGCAACAGGGTTCGACGTGGGCTGGGGTTATTTCAGAGAGTTAGAAAGAAGGAGAAATATGGAAGTCCAGTCTCCGGTAAGAGAGCCAGATCTGAATTCAGATTTTCTTTATCCTAGGGCTTTCAGGGGAATTTTCAAGAGTAGAGGCAGACCTAAATCCTGGCCTTGAAATGCTTCTGACAGACTTTGATGAGGCAGTTTGATCAGTCTCCTGAACCTTCCTTTGAAAAGTTGGTAGAGGGCACACAGTTCAAATGTTGGTCATGGTTCAAATAGGCAGTGGGCACTGGAATGGTGTCAACAGGAAGATACCTGAATTGACAGATTTCTTGGGGATTGGGATGAACGCTTCAAGATGGTGCAGGAGCAGAAGGCTAGGCAGGAATCCTCCAGTCAATAACAGCAGCTGAAAGATGCTGAAGAAGCAGAGAGGAAGGTATGAAGATGACAGAGCATGAAGAGGAGAAAGGCAAAACTTTGCCCCAGACAAGCCAAGGAAGCTCCAGATACTGATGAAGTGATTCAAGCAATAAAAGACAGTTGTGATGAATGTATTCGGACAGGCTATTAATGCCTGTCTTTTTTTGTTTTTTTCTGGATTATTGTTTTTGATGAACGATTTTGGATGGTTTCCCTTTATTATTTCAATCAAATGGAAGTGAATTTTGACTACTTGTTTTTTCTTGTTTTCTGATTGTCACGTTCATTAGGCAATTGATTATACCAGGCATATTTGACATAAATTGCATTGATTATACCACGCGCATATTTGACATAAATGCATTGCATCATTTTGCATTTAACCTAAGCACCATCGAAGATCCCAAAATAATCGAAATCGGATCGACTTTAAGCCTGAACTTAGACAGGATCTCCAAGAATGTATCAGGAGAAATTCAGAGGTGTTTGCCTGGAGCTATGCTGACATGCTAGGAATCGACAGATCAATCGCAGAACATTTCATTCCTACTAACCCAAGTATTAAGCCAGTGAAGCAGAAAAGGAGGCGGGTCAGACCAGAGTGGCAGGATAAGATCAAGGCTGAGGTCCAGAAGCAATTAGATGCAGGATTCCCAGAAGTAGTACATTATCCTAAGTGGCTGGAAAACATAGTACCTGTGTGCTGCAGAAGGATGGGAGAATAAGAGTCTGTGTTGACTGACAGGGACCTAAATAAAGCCTCGGGGCCAAACAGATGAACTTTTCCACTTCCGCATAAATATTTTTGACTTGATAGTGCCTGTGTTTTGATAGACAGTGCTGCTGGAATGGGATGTTATTCTATCATGGACGGATTCTCCGGATATAACCAGATACTGATGGCCTTAGTGGATAAGCATGAGACTGCCTTCACCACAGACTTCGGAACATTTTGCTACAGAGTGATGCCGTTTGGACTGAAGAACGCTGGAGCAACATATCAGAGGATAGAGAATGGCTACAACATTATTTCATGATATGATCCATAAAGGATTGGAGGTATATGTGGATGATATGGTGATCATGACAAGAACACAGGAAGAAGACTCAGAGATGCTAGAAAAGTTCTTCGCACAGGTTAAGCAGTACAACTTAAGACTCAATCCCAAAAAGTGCGTATTCAGAGTAACAAAAGGGAAGTTGTTAGGTTTTGTGGTAGCACCTAATGGGATTGAGGTTGACCCCGACAAAATAAAGGTCATTCAGGATATGGAACCACCAAAAACAGAACATCAGGTGAGAAGCTTCTTGGGCAAAATCTAGTATATCAGCAGATTTATTTCTAGGCTATCCATCACATGCGCTCCGATCTTCGAGCTACTTAAGAAGAATCAGCCAGTTAAATGGAATGAGGACCGTTAGAAAGCTTTTGATCACATAAAGAAGTATTTGATGAATCCACCGGTGCTAAGTTCGCCTAGACCGGGAGAGCCTCTGATCTTGTATTTGTCTATAGAGGATGCAGGAGATTGGGGAGCAATGGTTGGCACAGCATAGCCGGCGCTGGCACTGGAGGGTAGAAAGGCCATTTTATTAACATCACGCAAGAAATTTACTGCCTTCGAGGAGGAAGTAACAATTTGGTGGAGAAAAGTGTATATTGGCAGTGGTGTGGTCGATAAGAGAAATTGAGGCCTTACTTTGATTCCTTCAGGGGTCACTTTCGTTTCTAAAATGGGAATCTTAATGAAGTTTATCTTCAAGAACCTACTCTAAGAACGGACGGTTTGTCCAAATGGCTAATTAGATGCCCAGTGTGGATGCAGAGTTTGTCAGAAGAAATACGGTCAAAGGAACGGGTTGTGGCAGAGTTCCCTGGCTGAAATTCCCGTTGTAGGATGACGAATTCATGGGAATTGGAGTTTCTAGATGAACAATTGCTATGTGTTGAAACAGGGCTTGAAATTGGTTACTTTGATGGATCAGCCAATAGAATCGGGGCCGGAGCCGGTATCGTGAAATAGAAGGCACCTAATGGTGAGGTCACAACAATTGTGCAAAAGATTGTTGTGTTTTCCGGGTCACCAATCAATATGGCTGAATATGAAGCGTGTATCATGGGGGTATGGAGGCTCTTCTTGGCATCAGGTGCCAAGAAGTCGAAGTGTGAATAGGAGATTCGGCTGTGTTATCGAACATGCCAACGAGGAGATGGAAAGTGGAAGAAGAAAGGTTTGAAAAGCCCTATGTCGAGTACTTGTTGTAAATGAGGCAGCCTCTTGATAAGATCAACCTTCAATCACATAGGAAGAATCCATAACAGAATTCCCAGATGCCCTTGGCAACTTAGTATCAGCTGGCAGGATTTGAAGTAAGTCGCAAGAACCGTTCAATCATTACGCGGCAAATATCCCGTGCTTATGAAGAAAATTTTGTTGAATCAGGTGGAGTCAGAGGAAGAACCCCTCCCTGGTTTACGGATATCCTGCGGTACATGAAAGACGGAACCTTTTCTGATGATGCAACAAAGGAAGACCGTTCAGTGCTAAGAAAAATGGCTTTGAATTACGTCCTGGCCGATGGTGAATTATATAGGAGGGCTTGGGACGGAATGCTGCTAAGATGTGTGGGTAAAAAGGAAGGAGAAGAAATAATGAAAAAAAATCCATGAGGGAGTCTGCGGTACTCATTTGAGCGGCATGAGTCTGGCCAGAAAAATCATGAGGCAAGGCTATTTTTAGGTGTAGATGGAAGGTGATTATAGATGGAAGGTGACTGTGTTAATTATGTACGTCATTGTAAAGCCTGCCAGTACCATGATAATAAAAGCCATTTGCCTGCTATTGAACTCCATCCGACAGCCCCTTCTTGGCCTTTTTCTGCATGGGGTATAGACATTATCGGCAAGATCACTCCAGCAGCATTAAATGGTCATCAGTATATCTTGGTTGCAGTAGATTACTTTTCTAGGTGGATCGAGGCTCAATCCTACAAAACTTTAACCGCTAAGCACGTGGCTAGATTCATTGAACAGAATATTTTCTGTCGCTATGGTGTTCCCCATCACATAGTTACAGACAATGGTTCTCATTCAATGGGTTCTCATTTTTCAAACGCAGAATGGTTTGGTCAATTTGCTATAGTAGATATAAGGGTTGATTTTTTTTTCCAAAAAAAAAATCCCAACTCTTCTCCTTCATCGTCCTCAAGTAATGGCGGCAGTAGAAGCCCGCGAATAAGGAGATTAAAAGAATCCTGTCCAAGATTTGGGCGAGAAGTATAGAAGCCTGGGCTGAGAAACTTCCTTTTCGCGCTCTGGGGGCATCGCACACCTTCAAATCAGTAAATGGAGCTTCGGCCCCTTTGAACTTGTATACGTAGATGGGAAGAGTGTTTACCGGTAGGAGCTCGAAAGAAAGTCTCTCAGAAGTTCTTGTAGAAGCGGTCTGACCGAGGAAGAATGGGTCAGAAAAGGTATAAGGATCTAGCGCTTTTTTAGATGGAGGAAGATTGAACGGCTCGATTCCAGGATCAAGATTGAGAAAGAGAAGGATCGCTTTCATTGTTTACAAAACCGGGCAATTCCAAGGCTTTAAAGAATGGGAGATTTGGTAATTGATAGATTATTGGACCATGAAGGCCCGAATCATCCTGGTGGGGAAATTCAGACCCACTGGCATGGACCTTCAGAATCCAGGAAGCTATTAGCTAAGGTGCCGCTGAATTAATCACCATGGAAGGGGAGCCCTATCAATCGGATTGTCCAATCAGGACCAAATGAAAAGATTCTATGTCTAAAATGATGATTTTCGATTAAAAAAAAAAAAAAAGCTAGGTCGAAAACCCGAGAGGGCGGCTTTAGGGCAAGAAATGAGCTCGCTAGGTTTTGAAACACCCGGCAAAGGGCGGCCTAGGCAAAAGTTAGAGGATATAAAAATAACGAAAAATGATTAATTAATAAAAAAAGAAGAAAAATTTTGGGATTAACGCGTGTGCTTAGTTTTTAAATGCGAACTCTATGTCCATTGGCGTTCGTGACAGATTTTGTGATGGTTGCTCCATATCACCAAACTTGACTAGGAAGGAGAATACGGGTTAAATGAGTAGTTTAAGAATGAATGACTTGTATTGAAATAAGTTTTTTCTTTACTTCCTGTATAATGTTGAAAGAAGTAAGATCAATAAAGGGTTGAATTTCAAAAATTTTTTCTTCCTTTTCGTTTCGGGGAATATGATTAGGGATGCAAGGACCTTCCTCTCTGCTTATTTGATCACCAAGAATAACTCATTTATTTCAAAACATTGTTCTGGTTGTTGTCCTGCCTAAATGATGAATGCTTTTTAAACATCGATCAGTGAGAATGAATACCATTTTCTCAGTGATTTCCTTGGAAAGATCGAAAAAAAAAACCATGATAAACTTTAGCGCTCAAGTAGGTTCATGTATACATAAAAGAAGTTACCTATGTTGTTTTTTTGTTTGATCTATGCAGGCAATACAAATAGTCAACCCAAGCCTTTTTTTAATTTCCAAATGTAAGCCTCTGTCTTTAAATCAAATGATCCGTTTTCCAATGGGCTTTTTCATTTAAATTGACCCCAGGGCAAGGAGGCCCAAAAATGACTAACGACACAAATAATTCGAAGGAGAAAGAGATTTGTTTGTCTTTTGTTGGCCA